>DWJK01001220.1:5000-17743 GCA_018248815.1 Croniades pieria auraria | reverse complement strand
ATATATTTGTAAAAAATGTCGCGGGCATGTAATGTAATGCCGCCGTTTGAAACTATTTTACTGTGGACAATGTTAGTTAAAAAAAAAAAAAAAAATCGACCCATTTATCATTCCACTGTCGGAATATGGGTCTCCTCTCATATTGAGAGGGTTGAGGCCGTAATCCGCCACGATGGCCAAGTGCGGGGTGGCGGACTTGACACACCTTAGAAAAAGCAGTTTGTAAATATTGTAAAAAGGTACTCTCTTACAAAAGTACGATAACAAATTTAAAATTACATTTAAAACGAAACATATATCTGTGTACGTAGAGTGAGAAATTAATAATTGTTAGTACCTACTGCTGTGCTATAACTTTTAATCTAACTTCATACACTAAAATGTAATAATCGCTATTCAACATACAACGTCTGATCTTCAATACAATATAATATAATAAATATTACAACAATTTAAAACAACAGTTAGAAAAATATATAATACTTGTATTCGTAGTGAAATGGAGTTCGCGCCCGTGAAAATGTAATAGCGGTGCACTTCGATGTGTTGAAATATAGTTTATTTTCGCGACTCCATCTCACTACACTGTCGATGTCTTGCTGCAACCGTAGGCAATCACTGCCATCTACAATCGGGAGCACCAACTTGAGGTCATCTGCGAATAATAAGCACGTACCATGTTCGACGACTTCCGGTAGATCGTTAACCATCGAGAGGCCCCAAATTGCTGCCCTGACTCTCCCCTGATCTGGTGTAATATAACTCAGATTACCTACCCTTGTAGTCTACATATTCCTGTCGATTCTCCATCTAGCTAACAAAGAACTGTAAGAGATGTGGCTTGCATCTAATTTTTGCGAGCTTACTTAGCAAGACATCGTTATCTACTAACGACTAATGCTACTAACTAATCGACAAATGCTTTTTTGAAATCGAAGTAAGCTGCATCTACTTGCACACCCGCATCTACCGAGGGTACTACCTGAGTCATAAAATTAAGTAAATTAGTGGCAGTACTGCGGCCGGGATGAAATCCGTGCTGTGCGTCCGATAGTCGCGCGCTCACTTGCGCTTGCATACTGCGTTGGACGGCGGATTCAAGCACTTTCGCCGGCGTCGACAGTACTGCCACCGGCCTATAACCACTAACATCGGGCCCCGCTTTACCCTTAGGGATCGGAATGACACGAGTGACTTTCCACCGATTCGGGAATTTAGTTAATTTTAAGCAAACATTAAATATATAGTGCAACGGTCCCGCAAGTACTTCACTGTAATCTTTAAAAAGAAACGCTGGAATGCCATCCGGTCCCGCAGAATATTTCGGCTTAAGATTTTTAAATGCCCTTTTTACACCGTCAGGACTTAGAGTGTCCAAGTATACGCGGGCACCGGTCGATGCGGCCGTGGCCGCCGCCGCTTGCACGTCTAGTTGGGGCGGCTCGTTATGGTATACCGACGCAAAATATTTCGCAAACTGCTGGACACATTCGTCGTCTGTTAGATGTTTTCTATCTTCTATAATTGCCAGTCCACCTTTAATGTTTCGATTGGCTCTGATATATTGCCAGAACGACCACGGGTCTTTAAGAAACCAATGTTGTACGTGATTTTTGTGAAGCTCATGCGCAATTTCTATCGCTTTCTTGACGCGCATCCTACACCTAGAAAATTCCACATAATCTGTATCAAGACCTGTTGATTTGTACCTTCTATGAAGGCGACCTTTCCTAATTAAATCTTTTATAATACCAGCTGTATACCATTCCGGGTATACATACCTATTATTTGTATTGATATGAATATTTTTCTAGGAACGCATTCATCCAATATGACGTACAGATTGGTATAGAAATAATTTAAAATATCTTCGTCATCGGCATCGTATACATAAAACTCCAATCCAATGTAGCTAGCATTGAGTAAAGTGCATGATAATCAGTTTTATAAAAGTTCCATCGCGGCCGAGAAATATTAATGCCGGGACTGGTTGTAAACGCATCGTAGTCATTACCGTCACAAGCTAATCGGGAAGCCGGTGTCATACAGATGGTTACCGTAAGCGGCGGATGTTGCGAATCGACTGGCACGGCAGCTATATCCGTCTCTAACACTGTTACACCGCTCGTAAACCCTGAACTCAACACTAAATCCAACTGCCGGCTTAAGCAGTTGTTTACTCTATTATTTTGAGAGAATTCGCAGAAAGATACTAAATATTCAAAATAATTATTAACGTTACTTGAACAAGAATACAAATTAAAATCACCTATAACTACTGTTTTACTATATCTAGTACACAAATTTTCTATTATGCCAAACAATACCATATAGTCATTCTCTGTACTTCCCGGTGGGATATAAACACTTCCCATAAACAGAAATTTGTTCCTTAAGTGAATTGTCGCACAAACTATTTCAAACGAACATGCGTCCACTGATACATTTGGTATGAGCACTTGTAATTCAAACCGATGCGAGGCTATCAAAAATGTGCCTCCGTGTTTACGACCATCCAACCGGTCACAACGTAAAATCTGGTATCCTGGTGGTATAATTTCGGCATCCCGTATGGAATTGGTACACCCGGACTCCGTAATAACATACAAATCAGAATCCAATACCTCTACGCTATCTCTAAAAGCATCTAATTTCGTTCGAAGCCCCCTTACGTTTTGATAAAACAGCTCCACCGATCTATGCGATAGCTCCTCTTGTCCTTGAGTTCCGAAACCAAATCCATTCATTAAATTGTGCGTTAATAGGCCATACTTCCGGTTGCTTGAGTTCCTAAAACATTTTTTCTGGCACACTAATAATAAACGACGAGTAATCTCGTTCTGTTTTATGCTAAATTTTTTCAATCTTTATGGGGATATTCGACCCACACACACTGCCCACATGGTCAGTCATGGCCTCTACTGTCGTTTCAGGGTGTAGACACAAACATGTGCGTGTCTTTTGCGTTCCGTGCCTTGTATAGTCATTATCGTTTTATTATTTCCCACTCGGACAGAATTACCCCCTTTTATCGCTTTTTTTTTGTCCAACTTTCGTAGCTGTAACTGCGTTAGCTGATTGATCATTAACAGCCGTCGATGTAGTAGGCTTACTAATCACTTCACCAAGTGATTCTACTGTAACAGGATGGTTTCCTATTTTTTTCTTAGAAGGTTGTGCGATCTCCTGTTGTTTCTTCTATCGAATCATACGTCATTTAATTATAACAGATATGTCATTGCGTAAGTGAGGCTTCTATTGATATATCGCTTTGTAGCTCGTTGAACACGCTTCATTTCTATTAATTCACAACTATTGGGTGAACAAATTAAAAGTTTTTATAATAACAAACTGTTTTCAGACGATCCATCAGTAGATTTGAGAAATAAGGGATCCGGAACAGCTACGGCCTGCTTAGGAGCTGCTTTTTTGAAGGTATTTAATTAGTTTTAGAGCTTATGAAATATAAAATAAATATTGATACACCGGTCCCTACAAATCTGGTAACAGATGCCATATGCACAACTAATGTCAAAATGTAAGTTGCAGTATTATAATTATAACATTCGATATGCTTACCTATTTCTGCAACAACATCCTATTTCTATGCTATTTTAATCACAAATGCCATCAGAGAAGTGTTACATGAGTTCAGTCTTAGAGTCACAAATTGGCTAAACCTGCGTATTAAGATTTATGGGAATCGAAAATATTATATCGAAACACGTCCAGTGGCGTGAGAGTAATTAATGGTACTGCAGAAGTTCGTGTGCGGCGACTGGCTGCATCTGGACATCACGGGCGTGGGTAAGGTGTGGCGCGGCGCGGCGCCGCCCTACCTGCGCGCGCGCCGCATGTCGGGGCGGCCGACGCGCGCGCTCGCCTACCTGCTGCGCGACGCCGCCGCCGCGCCGCACGAGCCGCTCCGCACCTAACTCCACTTCTAATTTCCGTGTTAATTGTTCATTACATATCTATGTTAGTGTCTCGGTTACACTCGTAACTCGGTCGTTATTAAACGAGAAGTTATTCAAATAATCAGTATTGTTAAGTTCCTAGCTAGTCCGATAATAAATAAACACTCGAATGATTCATCACAGTGGTCCATTTCAATTTATTCTGTGTAGTTGTGTTATAAAAAAAAGTATTAGTTACAATCTATGTATATAAAAGAAAGACGTGTTAGTTACACTATTTATTACTCAAGAACGGCTTAACCGATTTGGCTGAAAATTGATAGGGAGGTAGCTTAGAACCAGGAGACAGACATAGGATAATAACAATTCATATACCGAAAAAATAAATTTAAAAAAAAATAAAAAATATTATAAAGATAAGTAAGAAAAAGGCAACAACCATCAAATAAAATGTTATCAATCGTACCAAAATGTCATCCGTGACAAACACATGCTGTCAAAATAAGAAGTGATATAAAGGTTAGCGGTGGAAATGATTGTTTAGTGTAGTATAAGTACAAACATTATTCGGTTTTGAGCGCGTATTATTTCCGTAAAACAATGCCGTGACTGAGAAGATCTAATCTTTCCCAGCAAAGCCGTAATGCTATTAGGCTTCGGAATATTGGAATCCACTGAAAAAGATCAAAAAATTGCATGGGATAAGCGATGCGTTCGTATGGCCCAATATCGTACTTCTCAAACAGAAGAGCAAAGACAGGCAGCGCGTGTAACTGCCTGGCGAAACGCCTGGATTGTGCTGTCTTAATGGAAAATCGAAATTGGCATTATTGACTCTGATACCAGAGACAATACATAGGTTTCTTCGTAGCGGAACACCAGAATCACGACAATTTCTAGCGAATACTCAAAAATACAATGGTTGTTTTGAAAGTTTTCAAACGAGTTTATTTTTTACACGCGTAATCGAAGAACATGGATTAAATCCGACATTCAAGGTTAAAAGAAGTCAATCTTAAAAGGAGTTAATGTATACTTAAAAAAAGTTACATGAGTCACTTATGTTTGGCTCTAAGATAAAATGTATGTCATTGCAAGTCAGTAATAATAACACTGCTTACGACTTTACAGATTCAAGGTCAGATTCACTATAGAATTGGATCATTGCAACCTCTTAAAAATGCACAACATAAATTCTTATAAATATACTTCATGGGCAATACGGAGGAACAACTAGATCGACGACAAGAGGTTAACGGGGCAACGAAAAGAGAAATATGTCTAGCTCTGCAGCAACTTCTTCATGAATATCAATTCATTGATCAGGCTCTTCAAGACGGCTGTGGAACGGATGATGACTACAAAGCCGTGATATTAGTATTTATTTCGTTATTTTGTTATGTTCATAAAATAATATATAGAGTTTAGTTGAAAGTACAGGGCTTTAATTATTGATTGTTAGGCGGTACGAAGTTCGCCGGGACAGCTAGTATTACTATAAAAATCGAAAATAAAAAATTGCTTATAAGAAAATAATAATCGATTAAAATAAAAATCGATTATTTTTTAACATCCCTGCTGTTAAATAAGACTAACGCTTATGTACGTAGTTAAGTCCTTGAAATCGTATCATACGATTGTAGTTATTATTCTTAATAGTATGGAATAGACAATTCAAGCGTAGGTATCAAATAATCAAACGGCACTGATACGTAAAAAAACATATCTACTACTGAAACCCGCTAATATTTATAGCATAAATTTATTTCAAATTTGGCCTTTAAAGGCTTACAAAGTAATATTTTTAGAAACATGACATTTCAAGGAAGTGTAGACAGGTACAACGGGATTACAGTTGATTCCCAGGATGAAAAATGTAGTGGAGACCAATTTTTAACCAAGTTAAACGGTAAGTGCCTACTAGGTTTCGTATTGAAGCTAAGTGACGACCCATTAAAAATCAGTCAAAATTTGCATACTTGTCCACCAATCATTGTATATTTGATGACTGTCTAAATGCTTTTACACAAAAAGTTACCATGTAGGAATTGCTTCAATGAAGCGCACTCTATAATGCATACTGCTGGATACATTTATAGCAATCTGTCGAAATCCACTGTTACTAATTTTATATAATAATAAAATCAATCTTATTTATATTCCAATAATCATAATAATAATATTAATTTCAATATAATAACTGGATATGTACAAACCACATGAACATATGAAAAATAAATTTTTTTTAGGCACTGTTATTTCTTTATTAGACCTATCTGAGGAATTTCCAGAATTTTATTTGTTATTTGAAACTACCTTTACAAGATATCCGTAGACAATACCAACTTATCTATTTATTTGTTTACAAACAATCTATTGTAAAAAGCCCTGTGGATTATCTATTCATTAACCAAATTTGCAACTTTCTTTAAATCAAAAATTCTCCAATCATTTGCTTTGCAACCTTAATTGTATAGTTATCTTAGAAATAACGAAAAAGGATCAGTTAGATATCCTTCCTTTTAAAACTAAACAGTTTCATATAGGTATAAAATTATAGCAATAATAGAATTTTTATGTAGATGCAGTGGAACAAATTTGTTTCTCCATTTAGTGGTAAGTTTTTCTAAGACAGTTATCGAGACATTTTATTTCAGAATCGTTAAAGAAGTGGGAAAGTGAGACGAAGAGATGCATATGGTTCAAAGTAAACATAAAGGACTCTGCCTGGGTCCCAGTACTTGCAAATGTAAATAATGTTAATTCTTTTATATTTATACGGGATAATTTTATATATTCACTGCTCTCGTCTGCCTACCTCTTCGAGATTTGTTTAAGCTTATGTAGTTTCCACAAGTAACGTTAATTGTGATATTATTTTGGTATATAATATACATTCTTATGTACTTTGGATGAAATTTAAACAATGGCTGTTTTACTCGAAACTTTTATAGGTAAATAAATTATGATTATATCCTAAAGTTAGTGAACATATAAAAAATACTTTATTTCCTATAGTTTTTGTGTTACTATAGAATAATATATTATCCTTTGTAGGAAGGTTTTCATTTTCACCATTCCAGAGACAATTTTGTAATGATGTACAAATGGCTGCCAAAAGAAACTTCATGCAATCTGCCTCCAGCATGTCACACAAATTTAGGAGTTGGTGGATTAGTGTTCAATGAACACAACCAAATATTAGTAGTAACTGAACAGCATTTTGAATATCCCCATTGGAAGCTTCCAGGGGGGTATGTTGAAAGAGGTAATAATAATGTATTATAACAGAAAATTAGATATACTATCTGAATTGAACCATATACACCTTTAAAATAGAAGTTTTACATTTAGAATTAATGATTCTTTTAATTAATGTCTTTGTAAGAAACAGTGTTTTCTGGACTACTCTTAATAGTTCTGGTCAAATTACAGGTGAAGACATTAAAGATGCTGCTATTAGAGAGGTAAAGGAAGAGACTGGAGTGGAAGCACTTTTTGAGTCTATGATAACATTGAGACACACACATAATACTATGTTTGGTAATTCTGATATATACATTGTTGTAATGCTCAAAGCTACAACTACTGAAATTACGAAATCAGACAATGAAATCAAAGATTGTCAATGGATGGATGTTGACGAGTTTTTGAATCATCCACATGTACACAAGTTCAACCGTTTTATAGTTACTCAAGCCCTGGACTTAAAAAACAAAAGGCTTAAAATGAAACTTGTGAAAGACAAAATAACTATTTCAAACTGGTTTAGAGATATAACATCTTTGATTTTAGATAATATTGAAGACAATTCCTAGAAGAATATTATTACTGCTGTGGACCCATTTATAATAAATATCTCGTTTCTACAAAACAAGGAAATGCTAATATTTACAGCTAATATCTACCTCATGAGCTTTTCCTCTGGTCATGATTTTGAGGTGTATGTTAATTTTTATATATGTTAATTTAAATAATTTATATATATGTATATAAAAAGTTGTATGTACCGAGTTCGGTACCATAGCACACAATATACTTTAAACATCAACAAGCACTGATAATCCGGCTGCATTGTATTTTGATTCTGCTTCAACAAGCATTGAATTGAAGACAGGAGGAGAGGAGAGATAGCACTTGCTTACTCTTACTACATATTTTTATAACAATGAAAGCTCATTAAACATGTTAGAGTACATTCTAAAATAAATGTTTCCTTCGTCCCATCGAAAAATTTAATGAAACAATGAATCATGCTTTCTAAACGCAAGATGGAAACTGATAATTGCACCAAACAAATACCACCGTCGATACGATTAATACTTTCGCTTTTTGAATAGTCTGCAGAAACATATATGGGAACCCAAACAAAAGTATAACTTTGACAAGATCCAAGGCAATAGGAAGCTGCACCTAACAGATAGCCAAGTCTCGAATTGCTGAAGAGAGAGCAGTCGCTCAATTGAGCTGCCGAAAAACAGCCCATTTGCCGCAGGGAAAGTTTGCATAAATTCAGACTAAGCGTTAAGAAAAAAACAAAATCGAAAAGCGAAAAGAAACAAAATCGTCGATATCATTAGCTTCAGAAATGCAAATAAATCTTTGATACATCCATCTTCTAAAAACGTATTCAAATACGTATTCAAAAATCAACTGAATCATCGATGCTAAAGCAGCAAATCTATATTGGCTTTAACAGATGTATATTGTGTTATTATGACATATCTATGTATTTTATTTTAATTACCTATATCGTTATTCGGGATATTGAATTAAAATCTATTATCTATTGAACTATTTCTTTACATAGAATCACTCAAGTACTCATTAACTGCAAGTGGTCATTTTATATAAAGGTGATTTGAATTCACATAAGAAGTGGTTATTTAATATATTAGGTATTGCCGGTGTAATTAAAACTATGAATCATTGATAACCTATATTTAAGAACTATGTTCATCTTGAAATGAGGTCATCTATTCTTGGTGTAGCATTTTATATACATTTATTTATTAAATAATTTACAATAAATAAAATATTTTTATCTTGATAATTTATTACAAATATAATTAGCAAGTAACAATTATGTCAATACACTGTAACAGATTAGTTTTCAATATTCCAATAATCCCAATTTCAATATATCCCATTTTCCACTTTGGTGAGCTCAGGTCTATCTACCATTTACAATTAAAACCAAAAGACGAAATTATGTAAGTCTGTTGTTACGGGTATTATTTAATACTTAGAAATTGTAAATAGCAATGGTAAAAAGGTAATTTAATAAAAAATCTGGCTTCACTTTACAATTAAATAAATTAATAAATCATTTCTGTACTGACTTTCAAACAATTCACTCTCAAATTATTATATTCATTCTATTGCGATTTAAATTTTTACTGATATGCCAATAACAAAAAGATTTGGCTTATCACAGAGCACAATTAATCTAATTCTAGAGCTTGTGGTGAACTCCTTTCGAAATCTTCTTCATCTTCGGAACTGTCCAGATCGCCTATGACAGCCTTCAGCAGCCCTCCAAGCATAGAATTTCTGTCTCTATCGTCACTCGGGATTTGTATTCCAAACCAAATGTAACCAATCTTATCCAAGTAATCAAAGTAATTTGAATCACGTTTTAATTGTATTAAGTACGACATCTTGAGAATTTTAAACTGATTTACATTTTTTCTGAAAATAAAAATTAAGAAAAATTATTTGAAACTGTAAGTAGGATTTGATTTTGACAAAAATAATAGAACTTTGTATACCGGGTGTAATCGTTAAGTGTGCACAGGCGATTATTCCGTAACTATTACAGATATCAAAAAACTTTAAACTGATATCGAAAGTACTCTACCTAATGAGTAAAATGACAATAATTATTTATTTATTATTATTTATTTCTTAGTAAGTACAAAATTTTGTATTCAGAGCAGATGTTCGAAGTGACGTCCTCTTAGTGCCATACAATGACGAGCTCTATTTACAGTTTCTAAATGAACTTTCCTTAATATTTGCGGAGTAATTAAAGCAATAATACACGATTCTGTAACTCTTCTAGGCTGTGAACTCGGTTAACGGTTAGTTAACGATTACACCCGGTATATTAATTTTGACCGTACTACATCTCGTTCTCTTCTTCCTGTCACTCTCAATATTCCTTTGTAAGCGTAATATATTCAACGGGTACTAACATGCACAGCAGTACACAATAGTGCGCTATCAAAACTTCCGTTAGAGAAACTATATAAAAAACATTAAAAGGTACTTTTGCAAGGTATAACCTATTTTTTAAAAATATGTATAATAATAAAAAGGAATATATTTAAAAAACAACAAATTAATTTTCATATTTTCCAAAGTATTCCTTCTTATACAGTTAGTATTCCTTTCGTCAAAAAGGAATATTTTTTGTATCAAAGGGTCCCGGTAAATGTTACCTGATTACATCTGGTTATCTTACGATCTATGTATATATCAAACCCCGGTGCTGGTATTATCCGGTTTTATCCGGTTTTACCCCTTTTGAGCTTATTATCGGTATCATTCAAATGCGATATGAATCGCTTTTAACTGAGGGTTTTTAGTTTGGTATCCAAAGGACGTAGTAACAAAATACGGATGGGTCAAATCCAAAACTGACTACGACCGCGGCTAAACTATATTAAATCCCTAATTTAATAATCGTACAAATATCGAAGACAGCATGAGAAGTACACACCTCTAGCTGTGACTGGCTGAACTGCCCTTCTATGTAAAAAAAAATCGGATTTAAAATTATGTTCAAAACGCAATATCCAGTGTGTATCCATTTACAATGACTCTAGTCACTATATTAAAGCTTTACGATCAATACCTGTACTACACTAAGACTCACTTGGAATTGAGTGACACACATACATACACAAACACACATACATACATAAGCAGTACATATATAAGCAGTGCTAGAGTTATGGTGAGATTACAGCATTCCACACGTCCGTTTAAGAACTTCTTGCTAGTAATTATGACCGCATGCGTTTTTCATCGCTATGACGATAAAGAAAGTATCACGAGGAAAATTTTTAGAATTCCCCATAATGTTCCACGAGGCATATGAAGTGGGCCAACCCGCAGTTGCAGAGAATGGCTATAACCCTTTTCATTCTGACAGGACACTTGTGTCCAACTGTGTTGGTAATAATAATAAATTCTATATTCACTTCCCAAAGTATTTCACATTCATGAGTGGTTGGAAGGCTTATATTGAGCAGTGGACTGAGGCAGGGTAATCGTGAAAGTAAAGTAATCCCTAGACATCATACCGACATATAAATAGTTATATTAGATATAAGAAGTTATCCCCTAATGTGTGATAACACCGTCTTAAAAAGTCCCAAAAATGCTGGCCTCTGAGATATAGTGCATATAATCTTCAGTCCATACTGGGACAGTGTTGTACATCAGTGGCGACACGTAAAACATAAAATGGATTATGACCACTACGAAAAATTTGCATAAGCAACAAAAAGCAAAAATCACTGTACTCCGTACATAAGTGAAGGGTTCGGCCACCATCGTAAACCAGTCGTGTTAAAACAAAAACAAAGCGGACAAGATTAACCGAAACGGCCAGTGAGAACAAAAAACGAATATACGAGGCTATACGAAGTGTTGAGGGCTGTAGATTTCATTACGAAAAGGACGTGCGTTGTAAAATAATCTTTTTTTTTTGTCAAATTAGCCTTTCACCCTCCCCCACGTTATTGGACTTTAGAAATTATTAGGTGAACTTTCTGGAAACATTTTTTCATATTGAAGTACTGGCACAACTGTTACTGTCATTCACAAAGCGGAAACTTTCGGCTTAGACAGTCGATTTGAATGATTCATTCTTTCATTGACACACGTATTTGAATATGGAATGCACAATGTAATTACTTTTAATTATGCTTAATAATAAAGGCGGGAAATATTATCAGTCCTAATTATGTTAAATATATGTCATAAAATATTTATAATGCCTAAAGTAATTGCGTGTTTAATTAGATTGAACACGATACACTTTAAAAACATCTCTTCTATTTTATTAATAATAACATAATTAATAAATGTATTTGCTATTTACACGTTTGCGTTCAGTTTAAATTGTTTCAATTCAAAGCTTACTCATTTCGAATCTAATATTTAAAAAAAAACAAATAACGTTAAGACATAAATTTAAATTTAGTAGTACGAATCCGTTATTTTGGTTCCGCATTCGACATGTAAGAGCCATCACTATCAAATCCGATCTGAATGTGCTTTGCAATGAATATTTCAATTTCAATTTAAAGTCAAACGGAAACAAAGCACGCATCAACGGATCGATTAGGCCTCGCCTCTATAAGTCGGCTCAAAAAGGGTCAATGTTCAGTACTTGTTTCATTGCCGACGAAATGTTTTTAACAAAAAAAAATTAAAAAGCAGATATAAATCCGCAGAAAAATTAATTACAAATTAAATTTAGTTATTTTATTATTTCCAATTTTTATCTCTGGAATCAACAGAATAACTAGGAATCATTGCCGCTTATCATGCATAAAAAACACGATTCAACTTTTCTTTCGATTCAAACAAATTTTAAATCAATTCTGTTCATCATATTTATTTATAAATATTAACATTAATTACCTGATTAATTTATTAGTTTAGCTAAATTGTCATATTTACCCGCAACCTTTGCACGTGGCAAAAGCCTCCGTAATTTTTAAAACACAGAATCCGATAACAACTTTTCATTTTTTTCTAAATTCATGTAAAATAGATATACTCCGATGTCAATATTTTCCGAATGAATAT
>DWJK01001219.1:0-17744 GCA_018248815.1 Croniades pieria auraria | reverse complement strand
AATCTACGCGTACGAGGTCGCGGGCACAGCTAGTTGTAACGTTGTTCGCACTATCAGCGGCGCATATTTCATTTTAAAAGTTTATTAATATAACTGCATCGCGGCCGTTTTGTATATCAAACGCAAGGTACTTTACTGATTTAGTCTTAATCGAAATTTTTAACAATTGTACGTGTGTTATCAAAACTCAATGTTATCCATCAAAAACTGCAGCCACGCTATTGTATTCTTTGAATCGAACCTAAAAATACCTTACGTGGCGGCGAGCTAAAGTTATTATGACTGATAATAATATGCATAACCTACCTGCAGTCAAGCAGTGACATTGTGTCTCTGTGCGGGACGTGAACGTAGCGACGTATCGGTGTAACCTCCATTTGCACTCTATTTGAAATTCAACTCTATCCATCTTCAGAATAAAGTCGATTTTATCTTTTGATTACAGTTTCAGTTAGGATGTTAAGCTCGCGACACGCCTCGAACATGTCATTAGTAGTTTTTAGCGTTTGAAGCAATGAGAAAATCTTCGGCGTAAGAACGACCTTTACAAACTATAAGGTTGCTAACACACGTCGCTGAACATGGATTATATGGTTATACATAGTTTGAGTTTGTTATCCTATCACCACTCCAGAACTCTTTAGGACTAAGCATAGAGCATCAGGTACCAAATATTTCTATACTCACACGTGCGCATTCTACATTCATCACTTGCTTCATACACGCATGCTATTTTCGGAGACTTGTGCCTCCCCCATCGGCCCGTATCTGTTGTACCGTGCAGAACCTACATATATGATAAAAAAGGTGAGTCTTGTTATTTATGATTTGCGACCGGTAAGATCGAGGTTGAGATGTAATAAAAAGATATTATTGATGAGGTAAATCTTTGCTGAGGATTATGATGGAAGCATTCTTATGTCAATAAAATATACATACGACAGCTGTGCAAAACTGCACTGCTTATGTTCCGCTACATGACCGTGTCAAAAGTAATTTTAGAGATATAAGCATTTTTTTATAAAGTTATATGTATATGCCCCTAGATGATAACTCCATAATGAGAACCACGTACGTAAATTGATTATTATCAAAAGATATTACTTACGAATATGTGGGGTCGTTATTAAGAAATACAATGTATAAACTGCCAAAATAATCTTTTTTGAAAGCATGTCACTTCACCGAACATCGTCTATCCACCTTTCTTCACTGTCACCTGTCAGTCCACGTTAACATCAGAATACAATGTTGCTATTTAAAGCTAAATCATACTACACTTAAAACAAAACGTGCAATAATAACAAAGTAACTGAAATTAAATTTACTTTTTTTCACATATAATTATTCCTTAAAGATTTCATCCCCAACCACTTGTATCACCGGCCTTAGTTTAAAGCTACAATAGTCGATGTTTACGGTCTGTTGTTCCTTCAGCCACAAGCTGTAAAAGGCCTTATTTCTATCAGCATAGAGTCAAAATTATTTTTCCGTTTGTAGATGTGTGCATGAGATTATTATTAGATTTTGCACTTTGTGCGCGTCGCAATAAAGTTGATTATTTATTGTCGTGAAGTAACACGCGACTCGTTACGCTAGCAGGCGCGTTCCGAAGGACACGGACTATGTGAAATTGATTCCGAACGATAATCGTTCCAATTTCAAATGATATTACACTGATACCTATTTGTCCGTTGTTTTTTCTATTTCCCGTTGTTTATTTTGTTTCTCTTAGCTTCAAATATGTAGATCTCATTCTTCATAAAATCACTATTATCCTCTTCAACCCTTTCATAGTTCAACGGTTGTGCACAGGTGTCTTCTAAGAATGAAAAGGGTTAAGTTCATAGTTTGTCACACACCAACATCTTTATCCCCGTTTGCATTTAGTTCTTCTTCCGACTGCTACGCAAAGGTCACTCCATCTCTTGAAATTTTTATTGTTCTATTTATATAATCTTTCTTTGCCGATTACACTTTGGCTACATTTTCATATAAACAAAATATTTCAATGATTTAAACGCTTATAATTGTTATATTTTAGTTAGTCCATACGATAGTGTCAAATTTATCGACCGTTGGCTAAAGCCATTATTTCAGTGCTAGTTATAAGGCAATGCAACAGATGCGCATAGAAAACTATTGAACAAGATTTAAAAAACGCTGCTTTGTCGCAAAAATCAAAGACATACCTCCCGAACCGAAAATAAAGTGATACTGCCATTTTGAGTTTTACGTCTGTATGGCAAATGTTTACTTATATCATAGAATAAATTTAAACAATTCGATGATCAAAATTTAAAACAACATAATAATGGTTGATTCCATAACATTATAATTTACACACATCTGAACGCAGCCATAACACAACCCTATTATTATTGTTTGAACGTATGTTCGTGTTTAGAAAACTACATTACATACTCACTACACATGTAGGTTATTGCATTTGTCCACATGCAGTAAGCTGTCCATAGCGGCCATTGTTACTTGTCGATAATTATTGGCTGCGCGGTTTCGAAACCTTTGCTCTAATATTTTTGTTGATAATTTTATGCCAGTGTTGACGTATCATAATTAACGCGTAGTTGAATAACCGTTAAATGAGACTGCCGTAACCTGTAGCATAAAATAAAAAAAGTTTCCCGCGTTTTAAAGTGGCGCTGGTAGTGTTCATAATTAATTTACATTTTTACGTGACCTAATTTTCAGTGCATTTTGTTCGTGATGATTTAAAAAATGTATCGTGCAACTTAATCATACATTAAAAATTGTGTTTCAAAATTTTTAATTTTAGCTCATACTGAATGGGCGCGAAATATAATGTTACAATAAATATTGGTCATATCGCTGTGAGCCTCATGCTGTTACTCGTATATTCCAAACTAACTGTAACTCGTATTGTTTAAACCATATCCTAGGAAGTGCCAGTAAACATATAATCAAAGTTTTAATTAAACAATAGCACAACATGAATGTAGAGAATCAAATGGCTAGTTGAATTGATGTTAAAAAAATCGCGAAAAATCGCTTGTATTGTTGGAAATAACATAGGAATTATTGCTTTGTTAAAATTGCTATCATCGTAAGGAAACGTTAACTATCGTATCCTGTATGCGTTTAGCTTTCCTGTCAACAATCATCGTATCATATTTTCGTAGTTGCAAAATAATAGACACCTTATTTAATGCACTAAATAATGGAACTGATAGAAATATCGATTCATATTTGAATGGTTGAAATGATTAAAATATTTCGCGACAAATACCGTAGGGTGAATGCATTTTGAACATAAATGATTTAACATACAGAGCGTAATAATAACCAGTTGTCTTGTATAACGGCGTCCGTTCAATGTGCATACGAATCATTATAAATGTCAGGACATCATAAATGTTCGAGAGTGGGTTCCGTATCATTTTTTTTTACTTGAATTTAACGTACAGTTTCCAGAAATGCATTCTTGGTCTACACTGATCTATTGGATATTGTAACTCAAAGTAGCTTTATTCTAGAGAAAGTACGTACCGTATGTACATATGTATAACTTTGATCAAGGGCTATCAAGAACTATTCCTAGTTAAATTTGTCGTTAGCGTTCATGAGGTCACAGCGGGAGTGTGATGTTGGGAGGCTGTATAGCTTTGTTACTTCAATACATTAGAATTCAACTTGTGTGGCGTGTTATAAATAAAATGAGACTGCCCTCTCTCTTCATTGAGCAATTTTATCGGTCTGTATGTTTTGCAGAGTACAAATCTACGCGGTCATCATTAAAATGTTTTTTGATATATCTTTCCCATTTTACTAAAAAGAAAAAAATGATTGGTTTGATGTACAATGACCGGAATTGTATCAAAATCAATATGATGTTCTTTGTGCGAACGGTAAAAAAGTGTTGTGCTCTATTTGCTTTCAAAAAAGTCCACAACTACCACAACTTTCTGGTATACCATTGACAAACTTTATATCTTAAATATGAACTTCCAGGAAGTTACTTTCTAAACTATACCGAACCGGCAAATTTTTTATGGTGTTCGAGTCTCTAAGTGTCTTTTAAATAGTAATAAAATGTGCTACTAAATTTAACTATGACATCTATTGTCATATTTTTTTTGTCGCTTAACTGTGTCTCTTCAACTACATTAACACTTGCCAACTTAGACGAGGTAAGCATTATTTAGAGTTTAGTCAATACACTTTTTACATTTTTGTGGTATATTTATCTCTTAACTAAATTTAAGTTACTTAATTTATTTACTTTATATCTTTTAGTTGGTCAAGTGGTTGAAAGCGCGAACTTGAAATGCGTAGTAGTAGCACGGATTTGAATCTGTGCCCGGTGTATGGCAATAGGCTAATCACCCATTCCATGATGAAAATTAGTGTATAAAGGAACTGTTGACACGTGGGAGAGTATTACACTCCTCTGCCCATGTCTTCGGGGAGATACAGCCGTGGTGTTACTGTTTTTATTTCTAACTATTTAAATAGCCAGTGGTTGATAAATATTAAAATTATTTTTTCAAGGTACCTCTTTGTTTCCTGATCCATGAATCATTGTATTTCTGATCGTATCAGATGTCTAATTCCCGCAAAATGTATAGCATCATGATCAATACACATTATTTCATTATAATTACGGCATAGATAATGAACGGGTATTATAAATTGTCACAGATTATAAAACAAAGCTCTACGCACCTTGACCGAGTTCCCGCCCATTTGAACGTCAAATGACAATGTTACAAGTCAAAAGTAGGGAATTACGTAAGGCGTATTCTAAAGAGTCAAAGTAACAAGTGGTCACGGTGCAATCGTTTTGCTTAAAATGAGAAAGTTACCGTTTGTTTCTCGCGCCAACATATTTTATATATTAAAATTAATTTGACATGTGGTAGGCAGTAAACGGCCATCTCGAAATATGAAAGTAGCAATATTGAAGATACTACAAATATTTCTAATTCTCACCTCAACCTATGAATATCTATATATAACCTCAAAAATGAATTAAGAAAACGGAACACACCTTTTGTTAGTTCAACAGAGCCTCAGGTGCCTTACTACGAAATATGTCTTAAATAACAACAATTTATCTACCACTATGCACCAAAATGAAGCAAAGCAGTTTATTTGGTTAATTTGTGATAAAATAAGTTTTTGGCGGCTTCGGTGGTCATGAATTTAAAATACCTGAAGATTTTAAACAGTTTAAATAAGCACCCAATAAGAAACGTCACGCCTCACGTAGATAACGAACCTAATTTTAACAAGCCTCTCAGTACATAAAATTTCACAACTCGAATTGAAATTAGTGAACGTTGCTGATACTATTGTTTAATTACTACGAGGTTATTAGAGGAATTATAGCAAAATAAAGGCAATACGAGGTGCGCAAACAATAT
This sequence comes from Croniades pieria auraria, assembly GCA_018248815.1. Classification (NCBI taxonomy): domain Eukaryota; kingdom Metazoa; phylum Arthropoda; class Insecta; order Lepidoptera; family Hesperiidae; genus Croniades; species Croniades pieria. The sequence continues at coordinate 12,339 of DWJK01001219.1, read as the reverse complement.
AAAAGTAGATTAGCGTAAAACTTCCTAGAAGCACCATTACTAGCAATTGTATATAGTTCCGCGCGTACATTGGAGCCCGCGGCGGCGGTTTACGAACCATTGTCCACGCACGTACCCTCCGCCCGCTAGTGATTCATTTGCATCGATATTACTATCGACTTATTATTGTTATTATACAATTTCATATTATCGATGTCTATGATTAAAATCGGCTGATGAATGGCAGCTTTTAAATTGATTATAATGACGTCCACCACCTGTGATATATCAACGGTTTCAATTAATCATCGTGAACTGTTTTATGGAGTATTAGTTTAATATAAAATATTAGTAATCAAGATAATTCTTTTAGGCTATATGTATAATATTTAACAATACAAATTGCAGTAACATTGTGGCAATAATTTCAGCTTTTTAAGTTCAGCGATTTAGTGTAAACATTCATGCATATAAATTTGATAGGTACTTTTAATAGCCATCACTTTCAAAGATGCGCCAAAATTATATCAGGTTGTAACTCTTTATCAGGACAATAAAATTTGTTTGAAATTGAAAATCGCAAACGTAACTGGTGAAACGTGAGAGTGTACTACACTCTTCTGCCTACCCCTTCGGGCGTTACAGGCGTGATGTTACATTTGAAAACGATGCTCTTCACTCATATGGTTAAATAAACATTCAAATAAGTCACAGTTCTTTAAGGGGAATCCCTAGCAGCCCGCCGCGACACCGGCCACAGCTCCAGGAATCAACAATGGACCATAAACAAGTTATAAACGCGATTTGAGATGCCTATGTTATAAGCTATACCGGAAATTGTATTTATTTTCATGTATTTAATATGAGCGAACGTCGTGTAGGACGTCCTCCAGGTAGATGGGTTGAGGATTTAAGAACCGCTGCAAGCAGAAGCAAGCCGAAGGCAGGGCGACATAGCGCTTATTAGAGGAGACCAACTACACTCTTACTTAGCTCACCCTATTTTGTCACTGAACCTTTTATCTGGTAGCGGGGTAAAATCCTTTAATATCTACGCTGGTACTAACGTGGAAGTGATATCGGGTTGTGAGGAATTTTTACTGCTCTACAATCGCCGCGCTGGCCTTTCTCTTCCTCAATTGGTGGACTATGCGATCTCCAACGAAACGCATCTGTGCCCTTCTAGCGCGACGTCTCTCCCGGTCTATATTTAAACTTCTATGTTAGATGCGGCTATAAAGTGAGAAGACCATATTTTCTTGGAAATCTATTCGAAATATTTTTTCGTTTAACATTATCAACTGGTGTTCTGGCTTCAACTCATTCAACGCTCCCTTATTGGGCGTGATTTCCATTGTTAATGACTATATAATTTTGATTAATTTGGATTTTAATAACACTACGTTGAACTGTAGCTAATATTGAACTTTCATTAATAGGGTTAAATCATTAATAGGGTTGCATCACAGTCTTCACTCTGCACATGTAATTTAAAAATCGAATATAACTCTTGTATCATTCGCTTTTTTTTGATACTATTAATTAAATCAACAAACCTTCAACAAATTCACTAATTCGTATCATAAATCTTGGATTTGTAAGTTTATAAATTATAAATATATTCTGGCCAAATATAACTTAGACAACGGAAATGTTCATCAAATCTTTTAATGTTCCTTCATTGGACACAGACCTCTCAGTGAGGTATATTATGACAAGAACGAAGAATTTTGCAATAAATAATAGTTTTTTTTACTGTATATTAATTCTTCAGAGTTTCTTAGACATATCTACATAAACGTGGAATGTGTGGATTTCTGTCTCGTTAATGCGCAGCTCGCCGCCTTCTCGACCAATGTTACACAATCTCACGCTGTGCTCGCACACCTACCTCCCTGCCCTACCCCGTGGCGGGCAGGCTCTCCAAAGCTCGTGCGCACCGGTCACGCGATAACGCCTGATAAGCGTTCGCTTATCTAAATCCCGCACTAGATCAAACAGACGGACTGCCCGCGACTGGCACCGCGTTGGAAACCAAGTTGTGACTATGTTCGTGTAGATCAAGTCTATGAATGTATTCGGATTTTTGTAAATTTTTTGAATTAATAATAATATAATTCTAATTGTATCATACATTTCTTCCTGAACTTGTTATGATTATATTAAAAAGAAGCTACAATAAACAGTCACTGTTCGTTTAGTTGTTGTACGAGTAGGATCGATTTCGAGAATATCTGAACCGAAAACGTTCGAAAAAAAATAGTCAAAAATACATACATACATAATATTCACATACATACACAGTATTACGAAGCCTAATTTTTCACAGAGGTGTGTAAAAATTTCCACTCTTTACTTTCCCAGCAGACGTCTTTCGCGAGTTCGACATTCATTGATGTAAGAATTCACCTGTGTTGTAATTAAGCAGTTTATAATTAATAGATAACAAATTTTCATGGAGTAGATACGACACACAATTTAACAGAGCGACGCCGCCAGCCGACACCGACTCGTCAACCGCATTATCTATTCCTCCACGCACCACTTGCTACAGGAAGTGCGACAAAAAACTTGCGAAAACTTTTTCGTTTGGTTTCTTAGTAACCTACGTATAAGTGATTGCGAACATTCTAACAGAAACAAACTATTAATGTAATGTATTAAATTCAAATAAAAAGTTTCATTTCCACGGATTAATACATAAACGTGTTTGATAATGTTGGACACTGTCCCTTCTAAGGCGTCGGGCATCTGTTTCGACCTTTATAGCAGATGTCAATGTGGCCGTTTTGTAATAATAGTCGTTTTAATAAATTCAGTTTATCTTATGGTAACACTAAAACCTATGTACCTGGAACAATTATATATATATTCTATGTATATGTCTTCATTTGTTGTGGTAAGCACTAAATAATTGATTGTCTTTTAGTCCGCTTACTTCGTTTAGAAATAATAGTTTCATATAAATATGATAGGTATTTATGTTGCAAATCAACTTCTGCTATATATCGTCTAAGATATATGTAATACAATTCTTTATTACCACGAGTACAAAGTGCGAGCAGTCAACAAATTGTTGATCACTGAGTCAGCGTTAAAATTCATAATTCATAGAAATAACGCATAGGAGCGAGTGTACTCGACGTTGCTTCGTGTGCATTAATATATTGATAGTGTTCGTTGTTGCCAAGCGTGTGCTAAGGGTTATGTACTCAGCAGGGCGACAAGGTGACGTCCCCAGTGTGGTCGAAGGTCACCCTAATGTTAACTTAGTGCTCAAGTGGCGATGGCTTGGTAACGTCTAAAAGTTAAGCGTTTGATGTCTCGCAAACTAAATTGATACTCAATGGTATGACCACGGCTCTTTCACTTAGGAGCAAGTTCATTCACTGAATGAGAGAAACCGCGGAAAAGTCACCGAGATATGTTGTTAGCAACATTCGTTACTCGTTTTCGTTAGCTCCCGCTCTCACATATTTTTTGTGTATATTATTATAATTATTTCATTACCGAAGCAAGTTGGTGCTCTAATTTTTCAGAACGTCGTACACAAAATCCTATCCTGAAAATAGAAAATATATATATGAGCTCGAAACGAATCCGCTGTGATCATGGCAAATGTCTATTGAATACTTATCGTCATTATTACCATCACTAATTAATACCTTATCCGCTAATAGACTGAGGAAAATCCTGTTCTACCGCAGCCTACTTTATTGTTAGCTATCGATCGTCATCTGTTAATCTCTTGTCGTCACCTGATTCGAATCAGATCCATTTTTGGAAAAATTAATTCCAAAAATGGCATTCTAATTACCCTAACTGATGGTCATGTACACTGTCAGATTACTGTTGCCAATGTATTTGTTAGTCAAACAAGACTGGCTGATACATAATGTTTCAATTTGCTACCAACTAGCGTGCTACGTGTAACGAATATATCTGTGTCTTCAAAGTGTTTATTGGAAGAGGCTTATAGTTGTAACGTTAACATTCCATGAATTAGCTGGCTGATCGCTGAGTATTAATAAAAATGTAGCGTATTAAAAACCAAACGTATGTACGTATGTATTAACTCCACATGTCTCCGTGAGTCAGCCGTTGGACCATAAAATGGGGCGATAACGTATCGTGTTTGAACAGACGGTCGCACTTGCGCCGCCCGCGCCGCAGCCACATTATCCGCTCAAATGGTACCAACTATTGCATTATCTTTTGGAAAGTCACCGTTTCGAAACGTGCTTTTCAGTTTTCTTTATCACTATGCGTTCACGTTCATTTTCTGTGTTATATTTCGAATGAGTTTTCATGTTGTTTTCGTTTTTCTCTGTTTTCCGAAGCTATCAGTTTTATTCATCTTTTGTATGGTGCATACCGTAAACGTATCCGATAATTCCATTTGCAGGGCTAGTAATTTAAATCTAATTATAATAACTTTGTAACCCCACATTTCTAATTGAAACCTCATACCAAATCTAATGGTATCTTAGTTAAAGTCTTTTTCACAAATTTCACCCTTCTTTGGAGCATTTCTTTTTCTTCACCCTTCATAACATCTTCTGAAAATTCCTTGTTTTGCGTTTATTGTTATGAATAAAAGTATTATACACTATAAGATACTTTATTCGGGACTGTATTTATTAATTTTGCGAATACATACGGTTAAAAGTATAGAACCACTATAGCGTCAGGTCGACAAGGCTCTTTATTATTATCACCAAGCATGCAATTGTCTTTATCGACTCATTTTTACAATAAATTCAAGTAAATTCGTTGAAATTAATATATAATTTATATTATGTGTTTTAGTTTTTGTACTTCGTTAAAATGTACTTTTTATTTTTTCATCAAGGCTTTTATTTTCTACACAAGCCCTTAAATGTTCTAAACTTGGTTCTTATAACCAATAATTAAGATTTTGCGTTGTGCGAGTTGTATTCCATTTGTACAACATTTAATTTATGTTAAATTGATAGGATCAATATTATTTTGGTAGTGTATTACATTACTATATCAAAATATTTTTTATATCTTTACAGAGACTCTTGAGAAAAAATGGCGTACGTGAAGAAGAATCCAGTTGGTACTGGGATCCGCCGCCGCAAACTTCGAAAAGAATTGATGAAGATCTCGAAAACCAGTACAAAACACAAATACAAATACTGCAAGATGAACTTTCCACCCTAAGAGACCGAGACGTCCCGGACTTTAGGTCAGAAACAGATGAAGAACTCATCAGACTACGGGAAGAAAATAAAAACTTGACAAATAACCTCGATGATCTAGATAATCAACATCAAATGGCCATGGATAGATTACTCACTTTAAAAAATGAGTTGAATATAAATTTTGAATTATTAAAGCAGGAACATGAGGGTTTAAAGACTGCTAATGATGACTATGCGGATGAGATTAAACTATTACTAGGGAAAATTGGAGAAAAAGAAAGGGAAATTGAAGATATAAAAGCCGTAAATTCAGATTACGATACACTTCTACATAAATACCAGAATTTAGAGAGGGTACATAGTCTTTTAAGAGAAAACACTGAAAAATTTCAAGAAGAAAATCAAGAGTTGCATGAAGAAGTTTTTAAATTGCAGGAACAAGTTACAAAATTAGAACATGATGTTGAAATCGCATCTAAACATATTGAAATGTCAGATATGGTACCAAAGTCTAAATATGAAGAATTGTCAAAGGAATTGAACATTCTTAAAGATAGGAGAAATTCTAATGATATACATTTAGATGAAATCAATATAGACGACAATGCTAAAGGCGTCATAGAAACTTTAAAGAGAGATATCAGTGAATTAAAACATAAGTTATCGCAACGTGAATCTAATATCCTTGATAACAATGATAATAAAATCGTAAAATCAGATCGAATAATGCAATTATACAATAAATATGTCAACTTTGATGTTCCTGTCGATTACGTCGGTGAAATGCCTTCTGCAACTGATAATGTTGCATTACATAAATTAGAATGTGTATTTAAAATATTAAATTCATTTAAAAAAGAAATCGACAACTTGCAACATGATTTATCGGAAAAATCTCTGAACATCAACCATTTAAGAACACAAATTGAAGATTTAACTACTGAAAATGATTATCTGACTACCGATATACAACATTACGAGAAGGAATTGGATGAAATGAAGAAAAACAATGATTTCCTCATATCAGAAATTGCAGCATTAAAAAATACTTCTAAGTTAGAACCTATTATTGAAACTCATGAAGATAATATTGCTATATTAGAGACAGAATTAGCTGATAGTAACAAAATGAATAAAACTTTTGAATCTAAAATAAAACGGATAGAACTGGAGTTACTCGAAGTAAGTAAAGAGAAAACAATATTGCAGGAAAGTTTAAATGACATGAAAAAGAAGTATACGTCAATGTTGAATGAATTTGAAATGTGTAAAGTGCAAACAAAAGCTGTAGAAGAGTTAGAGAACAACACCAGCGTAAAAATTTCTGAAAAAGTTACGAACGAAATTGATGACTTGAAAAAACGCCTAATTTCTGCTAATTCCAAAAATGAACAACTCTCAATTGATATACATATACTAGAAAATGATAAAGTGTTGTTAACAAAGGAAGTAGATGACCTAAAGAATTTATTAGACACAAACATGATATCCTATAAAGAATTAGAGTCATCAAATGGTGTTCTGGTTCATAAATTAAAAGATTTAGAAAGAAAATTGCAAGATGAAGAAAAAACTAGACATGAAATTGAATCAAGTAAAATGTTGCTAGAACAGAAAATGCAGCATCTTGAGGATACACCAACACTTTCTAAAACAGATTTAGAAAAAGTTGTAACTGAGAAGAACAGCATTTCAAAAAACTTAGAAGAAGCCGTTAAAGAAAATAGCGAATTATTATTAAAAATTGACCTTCTGGCTAAAGAAGTGAATGAATTTAAGATTAGAGAACAGGAATTAACAAAAGCAAATAAATCCATCGATTTAAAACAAAACTCAGAAATTGAGAATATCTCCGCTCTACAGCAAACTATTCAGCATTTAAAAGAGAAAATAGGTGAACTTGATATTCTCAACAGCGAGGTTACGAGTCTAAGATCAGAAAACAAAAAACTTTATGATTCAGAGTTACGCCTCAAAGCAAAGCTTATAACAACAGATACTAAAATTGCACAGTTAGAAGGAGAATTTGAGAAATTAATAGATGATTTAAATGAAAAAGATTCTATTATTGATAACCTTAATAGGATAATTAATGATAATAATGTGAAAATTGCGAACTTAGTTCAAAATGCTACAGATCTAGAAAATGCTGTGCAAATGAAAACGCTGGAACTTGATCATCTTAAACACTCGTTAGAGGAAGTTACTGAAAAGTTGCGTAAAGATAGTCATAGCACAAATCAAAGTCAAGAGGAATTGAAAAGACTTCAAATAGAAAAAGAAGAGATAAGTAAACATATATATCAGCTGAATGACGAAGTGAATTCTAAGAACGCTGAAATATCTATGTTGACAAGTCGTTCAGATGACCTAGAAAAACTTTGCATTGAACATAAAAATTCTATAGATATAAAAAATAAAGAAATACAAATTTTAAATCAATCTGTGGCGGAACTGGAGAGTAAGCTAAAAGATTCGAATCAGGCTATTCATACTACTCGCAATGAAGTCTACATAAAACTGTGCGAAGAAAAGGATACATTAAATAATACTGTTATCGAACTACAAAATCAAATTAAAGATAAAAACACGGAAATTGTGGAAATAAAATCAAAATTGGAAGTAATAGAAAATACTTGTTCAGAGTACAAAACTACGCTCGATAAGGCAACTATAGAAAAGAATGATCTTATTAGCCTAATCACCTTAAAACACAATGAAAGTATACAATATCACAACGAAATTCAAAGATTGAACCAAGTTCTTATGGAGCAAACGAATGAATTTAAAAAACTGATGGCAGAAAAAGATGCGTCTACGCAGAATTCAAGCAAGTGTTTTAATTGCGAACAATTAATAAATAGCTTGAAAGAAAAAGACGAAATTATTATGTCGCTGAATGGCAATGTCAGTGAACATGAAACGTTAAAAACAGAGTTGCAAAATACTAGTGACATAGTAAGAAACCTAACCAGGAAGTGTGAAGATTTGGATAAAAATTTAACCATACAATTAGAGGCCGTAAAAAAACTGACAGCAGAAAATGCACAGGTGACTGCCATAATGTGTTGTCTATAGTTGCTTTTTAAATTTGATACAAGATGAGGTTTGTCGGCAAAATAAATTTTAAATATCATGAGTATCCCATTTTTATTTATGTGTTATTTTCATTACCAGTTGTCAGAACAGGAGCAAAATTCGTCGAGAGAGCTAGAGCGCCTACGACATCACTTGGTGGAGATGGAGGAGAGCTACACGCAGGAGTTGATGACGTCAGAGCAAAAACTCACTGAGTGTCAAGTGAGGCTTCAGCAAGTTGAGGAGAGAGCTAAGCAGACGAGTACTGTATACACCAGCAACAGGTTGGTTTATTGACTGTTAACCACAATTCTCTATGTTTAGGAATACACTTGGAGTTGTATGCCACTGTGAACATTGTATTTCATTATCCATACATCTGATTTTCTATGAGTGCTATATGTATATAAATTTAAAAATATTTTTGATAATTATGCGAGTTTAATGTATGAAATATTGGCCGTATTTATCAATTATTCAAAATCTCCCAAATATAAATTGCAGCATTCGTGCCAACCAAGAAGTGGAGACGTTGCGGAACCAAATCAAATTGCTAGAAAAACAGCGTGACGAAGTCCAGACCAGACTGAGCGAAGCGGAGGACGTTAGAAGTAGGAGCGAGGCGGCGTTGACCAACCTGCAAGTGGTGTTGGAGCAGTTCCAACTAGGTACGTATTATTTTCGTGTATATAAAGAACATACCTGCCCTAACGGACTACCTAAAATAATGGTCCATTATTAAGCATTTTCCCAAAATTTCACAGGACCTTTTGACAATTTTGGGCAGTTAATTGCAAAGATAGAATACATATGAAATATAACATTTCCTTAAAAATTTCGACTGCCGACCGGGAGGTCCTGGGTTCAAATCCCGAATCGGGTACTGTTGGATTCTAACTCTGAATCACTCTATAACTCTGAGTCTGGATCTGTACCCTATGTATAGCAATAGGCTCACCACCTATTCCATGGGACTTAAACGTAACTGGTGCAACGTGGGAGTATACTAAACTCCTCTGCCTACCTCTTCGGAGATTACAGGCGTGATGTTACGTACTTAATCATCTTAGATAAAAAAAGGTAATAAAAATGTCGAAAAATCCCCTAGAAAACCTCCTAAAGTCAGACGAATAGGTAACTTTGACAGATACAGTCATTAAAAAACATTTTGCTTACGGCTGCATTTGAGACCCTAATTGCTAAGGATGCATGTACCTACGTATAGATAACACAGGAAGTTTTATTTGGAATGAAATTCTTAAACATTTTCTACTTTTCCAACTAATTCTTCGTATGTATGCCTATCCTTTAAACCATATCGCAGATAAACAAATGTTCGCGATTCTACTTTGACAGCAAACGTAAATGCTCTCTCTACATGTGTTGTAAATTTAGCAGAGGATTTTACAATCTACAACGATGTTTTAGTTGAAGACTCTGAAAATCGTTTGTTGAGTTAATGAAACCATTTTAAATGACAAAAACTGTAGGTATAGACTATTAATGGGATTTTTTTTTATCATATAAAACTGCGTCTAACGAAAACGGTCTAAAGGGTGAACGGTTTGATGACATTTAATGACTATTTAGGAATAACGATGAATCGTGTAGTAAGGTATTCAATTTAAATACTGTAACAGACTCAAGAAAAAGAATTAATATAACTGTAATGAACACAAAAACAACTTTACAGATAAGGAAAGAGACATATACAACGCGACGGAAAAGATCCGAAACAAAATGGAGGCTACGAAACGTGAGAACGACAATCTACGGCTAGAGATAAGCAAACTAAATGCTAAACTAGAAGAATCCATAGCAGGTCTTCAAGCCGCCACGCGACTTGGTGACCTAGTCGAGACCAAGACTGCGCAAATCAACGATCTAAAGGAGCAAGGTAGCAAATTTATAACATTGCTAATGTTAGATGATTTTTTCACTAAGATACTAATTTGTTTTTTGTAGTTTAATAAATAGAGTATATTGATTTCCTGCAAAATTCCTTAGAATAGATTGTTTTAAAGTATTTGTTCCACTGTTAACAAATGAATTTGAGACAGTTGTCATTTTAAAAAAGTTAAGAGATAATATCTATCAAGTAGACAGGGGAGGGGGGAAGGGGGGGTAGAATTTGCTACAATCATTTTAGTATTGTTATATTAAAACATGTATTGTATGATAATAAGATGCTCTATAATAATGTTGTGTGTGGAACAAGTACCTTAAACAAGTAATGTAGCGATCATAGTACGTATCGTTTCATTTAAAATGTTGACCAAACTGTGCATTACCATGGCACGTAGTATTTGATTGTTTTTCGATTTGTTTTTTGTACTTTTGAAAAACGTTACGCAAGTTTGAAGTGAGCAGTCCTATTTGCGGTACTTGACTAAATATCAGCTGGTAATTCTGGGGTTTCGGACGCCCAGGCTGCCAGGTGGTATACAGTTAGTTACCGTGACACAGCCGTGACATAGTAACCATATACCGTTTGACACACGTAAGTTTTGAGACTCGCTTCTTGTGGCCAGTGTCGTTTTGTTACTGTTGTTCGTTTCGATTTATGCTTTTGACGTGTGTCTTGTTGACATTGCAAATTGAAAAGTTCTTGAAAAATATCAGAAGAAATACTCATCTGTCACATATCTGGTTTAAATTCTCTACATTTGTAGATTTAATAAGTAAATCTTGACGTCTGTTGTATTATGTTAGCCGTTTTTTTTTAAAGTATTATCTATATGAAACAATTTTACATACATTTAAGCATGCCTCCGTTATTAACACATAAGTAGAAGAAGAACTCGCCAACGCTTACCGGCAGAATAAAGAAGAAAAGCTTAATCACCGGCTTCGGTCTAATCTCATTTGGTAACTGTGAGACTTATCACGCCGCGGCCACCGGACCGCCTTCTGTCACCAATGGGTACTCACTGCGCCCGAGCTGATCTTTAGATCACTTGCAATGAAACAGACTCATTTTAAAGTATGCATAATGAGAAAAACTCATTTTTAGAGAGAATATAATGTGACAAACTCATTTTTTGGGAACTCGGAATGAGTCAAACTCATTTTTGGAGAATTCATAATGAGGAAAACTCATTTTTAGAGAACTCATGATGAAACTTGACTTTTTTTCTGGAGGAAATCACAAGAACGGCCGTGGTAACGGGACTCATAGTGAGTGAACACATTGCTGTCAGGTAGCCGGCGAGGGACGCCGCGTTCCACTCAGATTACCATTTGGGGTTTGATCGAGGCGTCGGTTGTCACGCCGTGTCGTCCTGTGTTTTAATCACCATTTTTTTTGCTTGTATTTCTGTCGTTTTTTTTTGTTATGTACGTTGTCAAAACTTTTGCATGTGTTCGCTTGCTTATCTTTAAACTGATTATGAAAATTAAGTCGAGTTGTTCAAAGTAACCCGCCTAAAATTTTTTTTTGTTGTACTTTTCTATTAGCGCTTTTTGGGCATACAGCTCAATGTGTTTTAGTGCGGAACGAAGTACCTCGTGCTGAGGTAACACATAATTCATTACTTAAATATTTCTACTGAATGCTGAATAAATACACAAATATTCCGCAAATTAACAAAGAATATAGAACAATTTTGTGTTCGTAATCGTATCCAAAAGTTTTGATAATTACTGATTTTATTTTCATTCAGCACGTATTTGCACATTTGAATGTTGACGTGACGTAAATGTGGACTTGAACCTATGCGTATGTACATGTGTTGAACGTTTCTTGTTTCAAAAGGTAACAAATGTACCATACACATATATGAAATATTAATAAGCGATCGCGTTGTTTAAAGACAATTGCAATCCCAAACTAAATACTTCACAATGCTGCTCCTAATGGTGGTGTTATGTTGTTGTAATCAGAAAGATCATCAAAAACGCCTTGACTGTCTCCAATTAGGTATTTTGAATTTCTGTTGCGTACCAACACAACATTACTGGACTATCTTCGCTACAATCGAAGAGACGAATTCGTTAAAATTCACCACCAACGCGCAGCAGATTTAATTGCTTAACTGTCCATTCGTTTCTGGTCGCTTATATGCCAAGAAAACTAAAATATTTCATTACGCCTGCCTAATAATGGTGGTGTACC
>DWJK01001218.1:0-17748 GCA_018248815.1 Croniades pieria auraria | reverse complement strand
GCCTGTTATCCCCGAAGAGGTAGGCAGAGGAGTGTAGAACACTCCCACGTTTCACCAGTTACGTTTACGTCCCACTAGGGATAGATGGTGAATGTATTGCCATGCACCGGGCACAAATCCAATAGCAAGTGATATTTAAACTTAAAACGCACATTATTAAGAAGTGCGCGCTAGGATTTGAACCCGGTCTCCCGGAGTGACCGGTCGAATTTCAAACCACTAGGCTATCACTGCTTCAAAGTGAAGTGCAACAACCTTTTAAATTTAGGTCCATCTATGACATTAAAAAAATATCAGAATGAATATACGTTTAATAGCCAAAGAATATTATAGAGTTTTGGAGCTCTACCTTAACTGGTTTTTGAACAAAGCTTTATAGCCAATGAACTGTTATTGCACTTCTATGTTGTTGACTATTTGTGTAAACTAAACCTGTTATCATGATTCTAATATGGCAACATTCCTTTAATGGCGATACAGGTGCCTACTCATTTGGTTACGACTTGTTCGATCCGGTGACTGGCAACACACAGTTTAGGAGTGAAGAGCGCTACCCAAATGGAACAGTGGCGGGGAGCTATGGCTATGTTGACCCATTGGGCAGGGCCAGATCTTATAAATATATTGCTGATGAATCGGGTTACAGGTAAGAAAAGTACTTTGCATTAAATAAAACAGTGTCAAGAACTTGATGAATGATGAATTTTTGATAGTATTTTGGGAGAAAAATGCAGCGTAAAATTAATGTAAATTTTTGTCAGTGTTGAAAATATGGGGCAAATAATATATGAAGAGCTTGATATCAGTGCGTAGTTTTATAAATATATAGTTTTGGTTATATGCAATATTTTCACTGATAGTGTTGCTATAAAATTCGAAAGGCGTTTAGCAATGGTTCCAAACGTACACTTTTAGATTTCTTCTTTCAACTAACTTCATCATCATTATCATCATCAGCCTATTTCCGTCCACTGCAATAAGACTTTATCGACTGACAATCGATTCTTCGTGTTAAACACAAAGTCAAAAACTATGATTACGACTGCTAATTTTTTTTCAATTATATTAAAGCGGTTTTTCTAAGACTGCCTCATAATACACTATCTGTATATTGATATATAGTACGTATGAACGCCTTGCATTCTTTAAAATATTATAAAAAAAACACAATCTTTATGTGTAATATTTCTTCTCCATTATTCACTTATTGCTACTATATTTCCATTTCGATTTTATTTAGGCTCCGATTATAAGATTGACTTTAACAATTCCCCTTGTTAAACACTACCCACTTCGTTCATACATATGTATATAAGTATTATATATCTATGATATAGTATGCTATGAGACAATATTATCTTGTTTTTCTGTGTATCTACGTAGATATTAAAAGTGTTTTTGTTATTTCAGAGTAATAAGTGAGAAAAATGCAGAAATTGAAAACATCGATACAAATTTACACTATGAAAGCACAACAAAAGAATCTACAATAACATGGACGAGACCGAGTAAGAAGAAGCCTCATGAGAAGAAGAGAAACAACGGTTTTCAAACAAGGAAATACAACAGTTTTCAACCACCAGGATACTATTTAATTTATTAAGAATGACGCCATCGTTTTATTAAAAGCTATTTATTTCTACATCATGTGTTTTATGACATTAAAATTTTACTTTTTGGTTCATCATATAATATACAAAATATGGCGTTCAATGAGAAGATCACCGTGAGAAATTCTGTGTTATAGGTACAGCTGTTTTAAAAAGCCCAATTTTTCAATCTAATCCATTCAAATAGGTCGCTAGACAATTGTAATTACTAATAGTAGATTAAATTTAAAAAAGTAGAAAAGGTTAAAATCGTGCTTTAAGTATTATTTACGTCATAATGAAAAACACTGCGTGAAGTCGTCGCTTTAGAGATGTTCTATAACGTTTTCCTTATATACAATAAAACACGTAACTTGATTAGTTTCTTTGATTACTATTACATTAAGTCGTCACTTTGGTCTTATTCTCAATGGTCTGGTTGTTCCACCGCAAGTAGGCCACAGAGTGGATTGAGATTTGATTAACATACTTTTATTATAACGCTATAATTTGAGATTGGACTCATTTGATTTGAATTAATCAAAGAGGGCTCCTAAGTATAATGAAATCGCATTTAAAATGAGTTTTAAGTGATTAAGGTGTTTAAGTTGAATAAAATTTTTACAAATTTATTCACATATCGATTATTGTACAATTATGAAAAAAATAGTAGTTTTGACAATACACGATTAAGGAAGTCATTCGAATATTTATTTGATATATATTTCAGAGTTATAACATTATTCAGAGATATAATAAACAATTACAATGGAAATTTTGTCTTTAGATTTTTTTGTTATCAGTCAAGTACGTGTAGGTTCTATAAGTAAAATAACTGAATATTTTAATTTTGATAGTTATGTTTTTGATTAGATTAACATGAGCGAACCCGTTTATCCCCCTTTAAAAATACAGCACATTTATCACATGAATACTTTTTAAGGATCTTCTGCATTTTCGCATGACTTCGTCAGAAACATTTAACATATTTTAACTATTATCTTTATTTAGAATTTGTCAATTTTGACAAACGGATTGAAGACTTTCATTTAAAGAAAAGTATTCGCCCGTTCGCGCAATGAAGTCATTGATATACAAAAGTGTTTTCTTCATTATATTAATAACATTAGACTGGTCTGTGCAAGGTATGTTGTAGTTAAATTGTAGGCTGAACACGTCAAAAACGGTCAAAGAACGTCGGCGCGTAGCGTTTGGCGGGTCTGAGTGTTGGCTGCAAGTAGAAATATTTTTTATATTCAAAACGACTTTTGCTCACAAACCTAGCAGTAATACTATCATTATTTCTAGTGTAAGACGTACTTATTTTCATTGTCATAAATCCTTTTGTAGTTCCACTGTTGGGAATGGGTCTACTCCCTGAACGATAAAGGTATAGGCCATAGTTGGCCACGCTAGTCAAGTTTGTATTTGATAGCTTCATACACTTCACGTGATGACTTCACTTCATGTGATGTTTTCCTTCCTCATGATGTTTTCCATCGCCGTTACAGCAAGCGATATTTTATTTTAAGAATGCCCTTTTTATAAAGGGGTACACGCAAGGATTTGAAATCAGAACCTCCTTACAGAGAAGCTGAATTCTTTCTAACTAGGCTATCATTGTACCTGCGTTTTAGGTTTATACGTTCAGAAAACACCAACACGTTTAACGCCACCGTAAATAGTTTATTGAGTATTTTTTTATTCCTGTCATTGCACAAATGCGCCTCTTTAGCACAACGGTCACCACGTTTGTCTTTTCCGCTTTAAATTCAAATTCCGATCAGGTACAATAGCTTACTTTGCTTATAAATGTTTAATAGATCCACATAAGGCACATCCCTGCGTGGAGTTATGAATGTAACATATGCTTTAGATTTCCTTTCAGTATATATGTACATATCTTCACATCAAGTCCCATACGGAGTAGGCAGAGAGCACGGAGTGCCAAATACTACTATTCTTGCATACTGATATGATATGAATAAAGTAATAATATTTTGTTTTGTTTTAACTATTAACTAAGGTTATCCAATGGCGAACTCTGACGAGAGTCTCGCAAACAAAGATGAAAAGAAATATCCTAACGGCACAGTTATTGGGACATACACATACACTGACAACGAAGGCAATCCTATTAAGGTTAAATATTACGCAGATGATAGGAGTTATGGGTGAGTGTTGAGAAATAATATCCGCTGTGGATTTGAAAAAGTGAAGTATGTAAATTCAAAATGTGCGGAAGTTTCACGTAAACCGTTATTTTAAAATAGGTATAGCATTAAATACAAATTTATTTGTTTCATTACGAGTTACATGTAAAAATTGATAAGAATCTTGAATTCCACCCGATGGTGTCTGAATATGGCATACAGATGCCCTAGTACATTTTAGATAACAGGGGAATATACGATTTATTATATAATATTATACATAGTTTGATTGTATTATAGTAAAGATGTGAGAAGTTTATAGTAATATCTTGATTACAGTGTGGAGTTGAAGAGCGTTAAAGTCGTAAATTCTTTGCAACCAGAAAAACTGTCAAAGTATCCCCTACAAGGGACTGATGAAGTCTTCGAGCCGGGCTTTAATCCTTTTAGTGGCCTTAATGATTTTTCACTTTTAAACAAAAATTTCACACATAATTCTTTAAAACTCATCAACGACAAGTTAAAAAAAAACGAGAATAAAAATAAAAATAAAGATGAATTTGAAATTTTTCTCCAAAACGAACTGAAAGCACCTGAAAAATGTGGCAAGGAGAAAGTCAAAGTGTATTTCGATAAGGATAAAAGGAAGACTCGAAACGTTATTAGAAATTCCGATTCATTGAAATACTGTAACGGATATTGATTGCTGAATGTATTGGTAAATTTATATTGCAATAAAATATGAATGAAATATTCGTTTTTACAATAATCATTCATTTTAAAACAAAAATTGCATGGGACTGTGGCAAAAAGACACGTATTATAAATCTGCACAATCTGATGACAAATGTACAAAATACGTGGATGCCTTACTTAAGGGCCATAACATAATTTTTCAAACCATCATGAGGTGGGCAAACAGACCTGAGTGCCAAATTTTTGTATCCTTACACAGCTGACAGACCTGACGTGACTTTTCTACATTTATAATTATTAAATAATAAATGCAGAACAGATAATGTTAAACTAACCTAACCTAACCTAACCTAACCTAACTTAACCTAACCTAACCTTACCTAACCTAAGCAGAATAGATAATGTGTACACAAATGAAAATTTAATAAGCAATACCTTTGATGTAAAATGGATTATTCTTTACCATCAGCCCGTTTTCGGCTACTGCAGCACATAGGCCTCTCCAATAGCACGCTTCTAAATTCGATTTGAAGCGTGTCGCATCCAACTGCTGGAGAGTGTCGTACCCCACGTTTGGCAAGGCGTGATCTCCACTCCAGAACACGTCTACTCTAACTCTCATCGATTCTGTCACAGATGTGACCAGAACAATTGATAGTATTGGAAAACTTTATTCATACACAATTATGAATTAAAATGTGTTAGGTCTTGTCAATTCCTCAGCTTTTTTTCTATTACGTTATTTAGTTCTTTTTTTTTGTCTAGAGATTGTTACATTTTTGAGGTAATCGATGATTATCTATTCGCTTCGTAAATTGAATCATAAAGAGTGAATCGATAAAGTTTACACGCGATCAATTAAAACGTCTGAAACTAATTTCCGCCTGGGAAAGAGTTATTTTGCTGTTCTACTTTTTTACTTTACTCATCGAGTCGTGTGACGTGATCATCAATTTTTAAATATTATAAATCTATAAATTATCATATTAAGTGATTCTACTGATATAGTAGGATCCAAAATCCAAAAGGTAATTTATAAAATTCCAAATATGAACTGTATTGAGGGTTTTACATATATCACATTTATATACGAAATGAAACGTGGAGTGTGTACCACTCCTTTGCCTACCCTTTCGGGGACTATAGGCTTAATGTTACGTTTTTTTATGTTACATCTATAAAACTTTCTCATCTGCCACTGATTGACATTATACTATTATGTACCTAGCATGTACCTAACAGTAAATTACGTACATTTTACAATTATATTTAATTATATATATAATTTTAAAGACTACTGCCTTAACCCTCTCAATATGAGAGGAGACCCATATTCCAACAGTGGAATGCTAATGGGTCGATTATTATTATTATTATTTATTTACATAATTTTTACTTTTTTCTATACTCCTCTATATAAACTTTATACCAAGTTTTACACTCTTCATACAACATTTCTCTTCACGTTAAATATGTGTATTTAAATTACTTAGCGTCATTTAAGCTCTGAAAAAATCGGGTAGGACTTAACCATGTAAGCACTTCATTCCTATTGTAGAGTTGTAAATCATTAGTGATAAAAGAGAGAATTTGCCACAATATTAAACATGACTAAATGCTTGACATTTCACGATTAAAATTCATCAAGTAATACGAAACAACTTAGCGTTACTCCGCACGTCCATTGAATTGTAAGGGTTTTATGCTTAGATGTATTCTACAATTCATTGGGCAAATGTCCATTCACTTGTTATTCCTAATGCTGGGAACGATCTATGAAATATGTTCATATGGTTATGAACTCTATTTTCACTGCGTTAAGTTTCAAATTGTACTGCGACGTCGATTAGTGAACTGCTCTGTTTTGTATTTCACCGTACTTTACATCGGCTATAGATAGCGAAAGTGTGTGATTCGTCTTATAAAATATATATATGTAAGTGTTAACCGTTACGAATCGGGAGTGTATTGAATTTTAAGAGGTGACGTAATTATTGATACGAGCGAGGCATGTCTACTTCAGTCAAGTAAATCGGAAGTTCTGTGCCAGCATTAACATAAACCAGAAATGGATCTGGTTCAATAGGTGTTTTATAAAACATACTAATAATTTCCGAGCCTATCAAGTCGCAAGAAACAGCTGGTAGCATCCTAGATTAGCTGGATTTGGTTTGCGTTTGGATTAAGAATAAGTGTTGGAATAGAAAGGTAATGGAACTAGAAAGGTTGGATTAAGAATAAGTGTTGGAATAGAAAGGTAATGGAACTAGAAAGGTTGGATTTTGGAATCAGTTTTGTTATTTGCGACGATAAGGGCTTAATGCAGCTAATTAGATTCAAATTGGCCTGAACTGTCTAGTGATCAGTGATTGATTGTCGGAAAGGGAAATGGGGGTTTCTATTCCAACGTAAACCAAGTTTTTTTTTTGTTTTGATGAACGACAAACGTTTTTGTTCTGTTTCGTTAGTCTGTGAGTGTAAGACTTATCACCACGTCAGTTACATTATAGGGAAGACAAGGGACTCCGAGTTCTAATATCACTATTTACAGACTTGATGCGCTTCTTCTATTCATCACTCTTTGCATACACGCACACCCGTATTGGCTTTATTAGTGTGTATTTAAATATTTATGGGATATATATATTTATCAGCTATTTACATACATGTCACATACACATGTCGAAGTCATAAATTGATGGAATATTAAAAAAATATAGAATAAGCAAATTTGAAAGAAAACAAGAGAATAAATAAAGCAGTTGAAGAACACAGACGTGTTTTTTCTGGACATCTAGACGAATTCTTAGAAAAGTTGATATATTAACACTTGTTGCCTTTTCTATGTGAGTATTTTGGTCGCAGCAAGGTGTTTATGTGGAACTGTGGTTCATTGGCGCGTGCCTAGTGGAAGTTGTATAAGTGCAGCGTAACTGTCAGTAACGTAATGTGTTACTATTATTACTACTCTATTCCTTGTTGAGAATCACTTACATATTTTATAGATGCTGTAAAATTCTTGTAAATAGTGTTTTAAAAGAATATGTTATAAAATTTGTCTAAACTTAGTGTATTTTAACAGTAGATAAAGTTTTACGCAGCTGTTTACATTCTAATAAATAGAGTCTTTAAGTAGTATTTTATTTAAATATAAATAAGTGTTCGCACTCTCAAGAAACCTATGAATATGTTGAATGCATGCAATATTTGCATAGGAGAAGTATAGTTAACTGAAGATTGTTCTGGTTATGTCATGTACGATGTCAGTAGTATTGTCATATAATTAGGGTGAACAAGGAAAGTAGGTTGGCCGGAGTAAAGGTAACGTTGCTTCCACACTGCGTTAAATGTGCGACAGTTCATTGTTATATAGAACTGGCTGATTAGGTACTAAAATTTTTTTCACGTTTATGTCATAATTTGACGGAATATTTAAAAAAAATAAAAATATTTTTTTTTTAATAAAATAAGAGAATTGGTATAGCAATCGAAAGCCGTACGTGTTTTCTTGGCTGTCAAAAAACAATTTAAGGAATTTTTTTTTTTTTTTTTTTTATCGACCCATTAACATTCCACTGTTGGAATATGAGTCTAAGTCTAAGAATTTAAGGAATATTAGTAATAAAATTTGCTGAACAATTTTAAAGTAAACTAGTTTCATTTTAATTCAAAAAATTACATTGCAATAAATAATAAAAGGTCTGATAAACTGTTATCCATGACATTTTTCTTTCTCTTCTATTTTATCTTCATCTAACACTATCTACTAAGCCCAATGTCTTTATGTTAGTTTATAACACGCTTAGAATCTGTTACAATTACTGCTTAGGAAGAGAACTACGAATGAAGGATATTAACTAATGTCGTTTTACTTAAAAGTAGGCTTTAAATGAACAGAGTCCCTTGAAAGGTTTCACCTCCGATACATTATAATTTATCCGCAGAATTTAAAACTTTTTAATTTATTTACAATAAATTTTATATTTGTACGATTTATTTGTGAATATTTGTTATTTATCAATAACTGGTATACGCAAATCGATACCAGGTATTAGGCTTCAGTTCAACAAATATGGCAATATGTGTGGCGGCCATGTTTCTTTTTTTGAATACCCTCATATTATTAAAAGTCGTCTAGTTTACTTGTACTAGTTTTATAGTATCATTATGATGGAGGCTTTACATTTACGCAAGTTTTCTCGCATATTAGTGACATATTGTAATGTTATAAGATTGTCTTCAACCATAAGCTGGCTGGGAGAAATTTTCATTGCTTGCAAAACGTTACACGCCATCCGTCACTTGAACAATTACGCGCTTGGGCAAACTAATCTTTGTTATTTTAATGTTGCCATTCGAAATTGGTTACCGCATTTTATGTCATATTTCTGTCGTACAAATATTAAGCATACATATATATTTATTATTCCCTTTTAATGCATTGTTATTGACATGCATGTTATTATTTGGTTGTTGCGAGTCGAGTATGATGTCTTTAGATTGGTGCTCAAAGTCACATATATATTTTACATAACTGTTTGCATATAGATAGTTAACTATCAAAAAAACTCGATACTAATGCAATAAAATAAAAGGCTTATCAGACCAATCGAAGCCATATTTGAACGGCTTACTAAGCATCGTTTATGTTGATCGCCTTACTCGAGCATCATTCATAAGGAAACCTATACACCTTTCGACTCGAACAATAGATTTTTGTCACCAAATGAATATATAGGAAATTTGATAACTATCCGAATAACTCGAAGAGTTTGCACATTGATATCGCCAGATACATCTGCTTTCAGGATCCAATTTTCAACCCTCGCTATTAAGTATAATATATTGAAATCTTCAAAATGAACACACCGACCACAAACACGTGAAGTCTTATCGAGAACTCCTGTTTTAATCCCTAGATCAACTAGATGGTACCAAATTATTGTAATGTCATTGGTTCTTGACACGTTTATAACATTTTAAATAAATGAAAGTCCGCTATTTGGATGAAAATTTAATTGAAAAGATAAATATATTGCTGTACTCGTACATACGTAAAAAGGACTGATATTAATATAAATAAAATAATAAGTAATAACGGTTTTATTGGCATACAAAAAAAAAATTAGTTATTATACTTGACAAAGGCCACACTTTTATTTTATCAAAGACTAGAACAAAACAAATTTAAAAATAAGAGGCTCACTATAACTTATAGGTACATTTGTATTTTACTATTAAATGTTTCGTGAGAATTTATACACATGATTAAAAATGTACCGGCTTAACTCACGTACGTTTTTCAGGATGGCCCGATTAGTTTCAGACCTGTACGAGGTCCTTCCTCATGAGCTCCCGCTGTTCGCAGCGAGGGCGCGACGGAAATATTTATGTCACTCATACATTTGTGTTTTTAATTACCGTTGCAATTAGAAATACAAAAGCATCTAATAAATAATGATATTAACATTGGATTTTTCTATTTAAAGGATGAAAATATGTAGGAACTATAATCACTTGTATTTTATAAGTCGAATGTTACAGAATACACATATACGAGTATGAGTCAAACTGGCACACAATTTAACCACGGATCTTTATTATTTAAAAATCTTGTTACGTCTGCAGCGAATTAATTGACTTCAGAATGAATATATTGTTCAGTAGTACTGCACTACATGCTACACACTGATATCGCATCCAGTACGCTGACAGATATTTCCACAGGTTGTATCGTTATGTACATATAACATAAGTGTTGACTTGATGAGCGAGCATGAACATCATGTAACTGTTCCTCGAGAATGTAATCATACTGTGTAAACGTTACTTCGTTGTGTTGCAATAGTTTTATGATTAAATGAAGTTTTCTTTTGCATTCGTTTTGCATACAAATAGACTAAAAAAAAATTGGATTTTCTTTAGTAAATCGTTTTTTTTAATTAAAGAGTGTAGCAGATGTTTGCTTCAAAATTGTTTTAATTTTTAATATGCACTGAAAATAATTGTATGTATAGTGGTGTTCGGTTTGAAGAGTTTGGTTGCCGGTACACGTGAATATCAAAGGTCACCAGCTCAGTGTTCAGGAGTAGCAACGTATCTGTGACCAGCTTCGAATAGCTGGACGCGTTTCAGCAGTTATGTTGACTGCCTCGTTGGTCGAGTGGTTGTAAGAGCGACTACTGATCGAGAGGTCCTGGGTTCAAATTCTGTATTGGGTACTGTTGGATTTTCTAACTCAGAATTTCTAGTAGAAATTCCTAGTAGTGGTTCGGAGTCTGGATTTATGCCCGGTACATAGCAATAGACTCACCACCTATTCCATTGTAGGACGTAAACGTAAGGGGTGAAACGCAGGAGTGTTCTACAGTCCTCTGCCCTTTCGGGGGTGACAGGTGATGTAACGTTCATGTTGTCAGTTAATGCCAAATAATTCATAACCTTATCAACTACTGTTCGAGGTAGGCGTCGGTGGCTACTCGTGCATGCTGCCTACTCCTAAAGTAGTCTAGCCACATAAGAAGATGAAGAATGAGGACTTATAAAGCGAAACAAAAAATGCCCCCACGTTTTTGCGTTATATCGTAGCTGCCTTTAACAATTGTATTGTAAAATAAATTTAATAAGAAACTGATACTAGCGACAAAGGCATCAATTTACGATTCACAGTTACTTGCGGTGGTAAGATTTGTATGAAACTTATCTATATCTGTGCGTTTGGTAGTGAAAAGATTTCAAAATACAGTTTCATTGGGTGTTGTATAGTTAAAGATGTGATAAAAATATATTTTAAAAATAAATTTCTTTATGGTGGAGCTGACAGGGGAGTCAGTATCCGTAAACGGTTTGTATGTATGTTAAGAGTGATGTATGAAGAAGCACGTCAGGTAAAGATATGTGGCACTTCTTACTCTCCAATAATATTTATAATTATCAACCCATTTATCATTTTACTATTGGAATATGGGTCTCCTCTCTCATGCTGGCCAAGTGCGGGTTGGCAAACTTCATACACCTTAGAATTTATTTTTTATAAATTCTAACGTGTGCAGGTTTCCTCACGATGTTTTCCTTCACCGTTAGCAAGTGATATTTAATCTTAAAACCCGTATCTTCCAAGAAGTGCACGCCATGGATTCGAACCCAGAACCCCCGGAGTAAGGGTGAATTGTTAACCACTAGGCTATCACACTGGCTTATTATCTGCCTATCCCTTAAGATTTTTAGCGTGACGGTATATTAAAAAAAAAAATCCTTACTAGGTATTTATTTTATTATGACGATATTACCAAGTGTAAGAAAATGCAAAGCTTGCATACATATCTTTATTATGTTTACATTAAATTCTATAGCTTCTCTCGAATATTAATGAGTTCTTTATTATAATACAAAATATTATAATCTATTATTAATACCTTTATTGAAATGTAATTAAAATACTATTTGGAAAATCAATTAAAAAATTATATAAGTTATATATATGAGTACAAAAAAATATACATAATTTATAACATTGTATGGATTTCAAAAAGCCATCAAACCGTTATCAACGTGTCACAACAAAAACTTGACAAACGTTCAGATAATCCGTTTGTTTGGACCGCCACCACCCTCCTGACTTCCACATATAAAACCACCAAGAGTTTCACTCGCCTCATTCGTACTAAAGCCTTCGAAACGTGTGTTTACCAATATACTGTACATATATCGATCAGTGCGGTGCTGTCGGTATAACATAAATTTGTGTTGTTACCAAGAAATCGAAATGGCAGCAAAGGTGATATGACCCTGTGTTTAATTTTAATTTTAAAATGATAAATTTTTTTTTTGGTTAGGTACGGACAGGATTATTATATATTTATGTAGACGAAAAAGACATAATGTAAACTTAACTGGGCTGAAGAGTTACTTGAAGTCGTTCGCAGGAGTGTCCTTGTAAATGATGATTGAAGTCGAGTCTCTTATGCCACTGTATATCGATACAGTGGCATACGAGACTCTCGACTTCAATCATCATTTACAAATATATCGATATTGCATGGCGATATTTGTTATTATTTAACAAGTCATTTTCATGACTGCCTCGTTGGTCGAGTGGTCGCAAACGCGACTGCCGAATGGGAGATCCTGGGTTTAAATCCTTGGTCGGGTATTATTGAAATTTTCTAATTTAGATTTTCTAGTAGTGCCACAGAGTCTAGATCGGTGTCTGGTGTATGGCAATAGACCACCGCCTATTCCATGGGACTTAAGCGTAACTGGTGAAATATGCGAGTGTACTACTCTCTTCTGCCTACCTTTGCGGGGATTGCAGGCGTGAAATTACGTTTTACGTTACGTCATGTTCTTGATGTTGTATTCAGTATTGTTCAAAATTTTCATATCACTTAACACGTTGCAAAATTTTCTGTGTTATTTCAATATTTACTCACTGGAAAGCTTGAACGTAAAAATATATATTTCTGATATAACCAAATATCTTAATCATGCTTCTATAAATTATGGAAATACATCAATTAACGTTTGATATTAATTTAGGAATAAGTTCTTGCTAACAAATATAAAATTAAATAATTTCTTTCATGACATAAAAAAGCATAACTCAGGTAAAGAAAAATTAAGGATATGTAAATTCATCTATTTGATGCTTTCATAGTATTTCACCTGAGTATTAGATGCACACATATATATACATACCTACAAACATATGTATATCATTATATACATATTTCTTGACCTGCCTTGTATGCCCTGGTGTCAAAAAATTCGAACCCGATACAATATTATTATCTGTCTGTGTGAAATTATGTAAATAACTAGCAATATATCAACTTCATTTTAATCTATCATGTCATAATAACTGCCATATTGCACTGGCTAGCATGGCAGACCATGGCCATAGCCTTTATCACTATGAAAAGAAAGGCGTGTCTAATAAGGGAAAGACAAAAGGGTTAGTGATAATGATTATCTTAATATCTATTGTAATCAAAGCAGTCTGAAATGAAATGAGCTGAAAGTATCAATGGGAATATGACCGCAAAAAATGTCATTGTTGATGTATAACGCTTCCAACGTTAATGGTCATATTATTGGCGTAGGCTTAAATGTATCATGGAAACGTATCACGTATCACATATATCGTAGGCAACGTCACCAGATCCACGTAGAGTACTTTATGTTGAATTTAAAGAGCTATTCTAGTTAATAGACAAAGTTTTAATAATAATCGGCTTATATCTGAACGACTGCAAGTGGTGCATTTTTTCGCTTCGTATTTTGTACGTGTTTGTACACATGTCAGTTTATTTCAGTCTTCAACCTAATATACACTAGATTTAATGTTAATAATAGTTACTCGTCCAATGATTAGTAACTTTTCAGCAGTATCCAGACAATTCTGGAGACTGCTAAAAAGTTTGAATACTTCTGATATCATTCAATTTCATTTTTGATAAATTTCTTCAATAAAATCGTTACTAGACAAGGGGATACAAGTAAAACGTATAATATTTAATAAATTATTTATTTGGGCAGTACCTGAGACTGCTGGCTTTTATTTCAGCTTGCTTTTTGTTATGTCATAGATATTATAATTTTTTTAATTTATTTTATATAACACATATTTTCGTTCATCCCTACCACGTACCCGTATTCTGCTGTTATTAACTTCAACCCAAAGGTTATTTGGAAGAGATCCCTTGTTAACGATAAGACCCCCTTTTGTGTGCCTCCTAAATTTTGTACTGTCTCTATTGTATCTTTTTGGTGTACAATAAAGAATAACTGTACTGTATTGTAGATATAAATCAAGAACCTTATAATATATTAACGTAGATTCAACTTTACAGATCCTTTTAATAGCTTCAGTGTTAGTGTCTTGTGTGTATGGTCGCGTGTTCACATACGTGAGACCGCTTGACCTGCAGCCGGCCGGGACCGCCCCTCACGCTCAGCCCAAAATCGGCCTGGATTACCACCACATCTCCGAAGACGAACATGTTGATTATTACGTAAGTAAAGCCTATAATTAGATAACGTATAGACGGAGCTACTGTTTAATGAATTATTTTTTACATATAAATATAAAAAGGGCGACCGATGTAGATACATATATTATAACGTCTGATTATTTAAAACACTAACTTTAAAAAAAATAAAACATGAAATAAAATTTAAAATTTCATAATATTGGGCACTGCTAGTTCAACGTTGCTAGAAATTCGACCGTAATTCATTAAATTTAATATGATAGAGATATAACATATTATAGAGATTTAAACGTTAAGAATAAACCCTTATAAATCTCAATTCCGAGTTACAAATACCCGAGAAACGATTATGTGTCTAACATTGACAGTGTGAACATAAATTATAAATGATTTATATTGTTTAAAACAATTTAGGTCATGTATTACATAAAAGGTAGCTTTCTACACTCGTGTATAGCAACTTTAACTGTACCAAATCTCACACATCGTGCGCGCGATATTGTTTAAAAGGGGTGAAACAAGTCTCAGTTTACGTATTTATTGTGTATATGGTAAAATAGAGTATTCCAGTAGTGAGAGTGGCTGTTATTGGGTTGTGTTACACAGCGCGAATCTTGACAGCTCGACCTCTGTTTTGTATCACGTTCCACTGCGTCTTAACGGTTCATGTTACCAGCTGATCGCACTTTCGTTTACACTTTCGATGGGTTTAACTGCATCGTTTAACTTACTTACTGCTATTTAAATGCTTACGACGAACATATTGAGATTTTGTGTCACACATATTTGTTTAAATATGTTTCAAACAAGATCCTTAGTGTATTCTTTAGGTGTTAGTATTAAATTGCAAAGCAGAAATGCGATTGAATTAATTAAATAATTTCTATGGTTCAGAATTAACTGCTTTTTATTTAATTTTGGTGTTATAAATGCAATTTAAGAAAACATTTTGCTAATTTCAGTTAACAATAGAAACTTAAAGTTAATCTGTGGTACAGTGGTACTTAGATTAAATCAAAACTTTCAAATTATATTCAGACTACCTTATGAGATGTAACCACCACTGTTCCCCATACCTATGTATGTATATGGTTAGTTCTTATGTAATTTGTATGTCACATAATCCAAACATTATGCCATATTACTTCTCTACATCTTTAATTATGACACAAACATAATAAAATGTAGGTACATACGTTATATGCGTAAAAGAAAATGTCACTAAAGTGTTAATTTTATCACCTTATGGAACAATATTTTCTAATGAAATCGTAGTATTTATTTGAATATTTGATTTCTCATTTAAGATAAATAAACTGACATTAAAAAACGGGTTTTTTCTCATGTTATCTAAACATATATAAAATGTATGTGTACGGAAGCGAAATGTAAAAGTATCATTATGTTGGATATATGGTATATATGTATAATTATTTTATTATTCGAGTTTAAATTCAATTAGGTATTTAGAGGACGTGAGAGTCCGGTAAGTCCGACGGCACGAGTATTCCTAACCAGCTTAACCAGAAATCGTCTGCTTACATACATTATTAATAAGTCTATTACTGACAGTGTAAGGTGATGTTATTCATTCAATCCTAACAAATCACTTCATCCTTTCTCTAATGCCAACAATATGCGGCAAAAAATTAAATTTCCGTTTGTGAATGAACAGGAATTCACATGCGGACCGTACTTCCTGCGTAACGTTCCGTTTATTGACATGTTCGTTACACTCGCTACTTGGGTTCCCAAGTTAGAGGCGACAACGTTTAAAATTTTGTAGGCATTTGTACCTACGAAGTATTATTTAATGTAGCGTCAGAATAAAAATTCTTTATTTAAACTTGGTTCATTCTATTCTCTATTTTGTTGCTACTGAAAAATTTAAGATTTCGTTTAATTGATCAATGAATTAGACATCTATTTGAGGATGTTAGTCAGGCGAGCTATCTATCTATTTGAGTCTAATGTAAGATGAAAAGGTAGGTACTATGTTATTTAATATAAAATAAAGCATTTATAGAAGTAATGTATCACGGATTATCAGTGAACTTAAACTTTATGAATCTGAGCATTATTACAACTTTAACATTATTTAAACGTAAATATCACTATGATTTTTATATGAAAAATGTGTACACACAAATCGATTCATAGATCCGCTCCCGCCAAAACCTTAATACATTACGAGCTGTTATGTAACAGCACGTGTCTACGGTGAGCGGTTTCACTTGGAACGATATTAAGCCGATTACAAACGTGCTACTGTATAATGGAGTTGCATCTTTATTATTGAATATTTATTAAGACACGAAGAAATGAATATTTTAATATGTTAAAATGTTTTCCAAAATTGCTTCGCATTACACCAAATGTAACTGTATTATATGTTGAAGTTTGTACTTTTAATTAACTATAGAGAGAGTTACATATTTCAGTTGGCGGATAGACAGCGTTTTGAAATTTAAAAAATGGGATTGTTTACTGTTATCAAAATGTTTGTATTGTGTAAATGTGGTATTTATTTCCATTGTATGATGAAAATGGGCCTTCTAAAGTGGTTAAATGCGGCAAACACTGATTTAAAAAATGTCAAGAGATTTTTCTCTAACTTGATTTTGACAACCTAACGATCTTTGGACAATATATTGCCGATGAAAGTCATATGGTGTAAATATGATTTTGCCGTTGTTCCTGCTTTGTTGTTGTCACTATAAGTGACACTTTATGATAAAGTAAGTTTTAAACTTAAATGTACACTTCAGTTATACAATGTTTGTAGTTATATCATTCTAGTGTGTGTGGGCTAGATAGTTCTTAAGTAAACAATGCAATACAATTGCAAATGCGCAACGAATACGCTCATGTATTTCCTGCCTTAAATAAGATTGACTTTGTCGTTGTACAAGAATCATGATTATGGAGTATGTTGTAAGACAATTTATTCTATTACAGGCGTATCCCAAGTATGTGTTCAGGTACGGGGTGAACGACTTCCACACTGGTGACATTAAGACTCACCATGAGAGTCGCGACGGAGACGTCGTTAAAGGTATGAAACAATGACTATTATTCTTCCCAGAGATTCGTTTTTACTACCACCTCGTATAATGAGAGTATGTCGGGTAAGTTTTCTTTGCTAATGACATTTATTAAAGACTTTAACACTCCTTGCTATTTACAGATCTTAACATAGAATTGACGTAACATCAGGCCTGTAATCCCCGAAAGGGTAGGCAGAGGAGTGTAGTACTCTCCCATGTTTCACCAGTTACGTTTAAGTCCCATGAAATAGGTAGCGAACCTATTGTCGTA
>DWJK01001217.1:0-17757 GCA_018248815.1 Croniades pieria auraria | reverse complement strand
GACATGGCTCTAGGTGCTATCGTCATCTCTCAAGATAAAATCGTTTGCTTTCGGACAGGATTTCTTCGAATTATTTCCCTTACTACTTTGATCGCCTTTTTCGTATGAACACTACGTGGACAGCCAGATATTTTTCTGTCACAAGCAAAAGAGGTTTCATTGTACCTATCAATAGCCCGGTACACAAACATTTGTCTAATAACAAGCGTATGGAGGATTTTAATAATTGTATTTGGCTCCATACCCACTTTACTAATGCAATCACAGCGATTCGGTTCTCATTATCACCCCACTCCTATTTTAATATCAAAAAATATTTTACAATATGTTGGCGCGAAAATAAGAAAACACAATGAACAATCGTATTAAAATCACAGATTCCAAATTCAAAACTAATATTTTGTTTATTTTTAATTGTTACTGTATTTATGGCCAGACTAAGTATAGATTAAAACATATAAGTGTTCCTTTTTACATTTCGCCATATTTGTTACTGCTGAGGAAAAATTTTTTCTCGTGTGTTCTGGGAAACATAAAAGGAATATGTAAATCAAAAATTTTCTTCGCGAAACATTTTCGGTCAAATTATAACAAACCGTTTTGTTCCGGGAAAGCATTGTCTGTCGAGTGACGATGACCCCATTTAAGTAGCGGAAAAATAATGGAGGCAAAAAAGCAAATGGGAAAGAAGTTGTCCACTTATGGCTACGTCCTCTATTTCGCCTACATCCTTTTTTGCAGCGAAACTCGAGCGGGCGACTGAAACCGTACTCGGCATAATATTTGATTTCCGTACATATTACAATATTTTTTTACTATTTTAATGGAACAAGTGAACAAGCGCATAAACATACATAAACCTGTTTTAAGTAAGTTACAAAACGATGTCAAAAAGCACTAAACTACTGAATAGTATTCACTGCCTCGTTGGTCGAGTGGTTGCAAGGGCGACTGCCGATCAGGAAGTCCCGGGTTCAAATCCCGGGTCGGGTACTATTAGATTTTTCGAATTTAGAATTTCTAGTAGTGACTCGGAGTCTAGATTAGTGCCGGGTATATGGCAATAGGCACACCACTTATTCCATGGGACGTAAACGTAAATGGTGAAACGTGGGAGTGTACCACACTCCTCTGCCAACCCCTTCGGGGATTACATTCGTGATATTACGTTTTAGTATTGACAACCAGCTGAAAATATCTAAATTTTAATTTATGTCAGCTTGCAACAAGTAATTTTTAGTAGAATGCAAGAACACTGCTTAGCGGTGGAAATACGTACCATGGTGGTGCTTCCGAGGCAAGACGCTGCTATAAAATATCTGGAATCTCCGATAGTTTCGTGACCTACTCGTAACTAAATAGTGATCAAGTAAGTATATGCCTAATAAACAAAAAACTGTGCTTCCCATTGCATAATACAGACATGAAGATGACATCAAATGGGCCATTGCAAGCTGCAACAATGCAAGTTTCCTGTCCATAGCGTTAGTGACTAGGAAGAGATGGCTAGATAGCTTTTTGTTCCCTAATCGCATTTGCTCTCCACTGAAGATAAAAGCGTGCCCTCTTTGCGCACAAAGCTCTCGCTTCGTCTTTTCTTGAAAGCGGCTCTTAAAACTGAATATTGCAGTCCACTTTGTATTTGCATATTGAAGAATAGAGTTATGTTTAGTTTTCCATATTTTATAATTTGACTGTTAAGATAAAGAAAATGTTAGTTCGCTTCATTTTATCCAGACGATAATAGATGGTAAGGTTTTTATAGGGACTTCAGGAGAAACGGTGGAGATGGAACAGATGCATTGCATTTTATTAGAACTCATTTTATGCTTTATTTGTCGAGGCTCATTTCATATCTAGTACTTTGTTTACATTGTCCACAACCCTCAGCTCATCAGTCAAGGTTGCTGAGCATTGCACGAACAGTTTAGGTTATTATAATTAAGTTGCCTTGGAACATTTGCAAACTATCCTAAACAAGATTGCGAAAACTTAAACAGAGATTTTTGAGTAGAAAGAAGAAATGTAGAGTAGTAGTACACAGTAGAAAGAAGAAAGATTTTCTAGCAGTTGCGTCGCTTAAAGTCCTAATGGTCATTCGGTCTTTTGCTAGTGGCAGTCTCATTTTGTTTATTCAAGTCCCATACATTTATGGGACTTGAATAAACAAAATCTGTTATTCAACAATGTGGCTAATAGATATACATAATTATGTATATAGTTTGTTTGCGTGTTATATGTAGGTCACGTCGACATTGACAGTGACGAGGGTTATAATTAAACAAACAAAGGTCCAAATTGAGAAATATTACATTTAAAACGAATACGTAATTAACGAGTTCATGATACGTTAATAACAAAGCCTGACGTTGTTCTGATGATCTCGCAAATATTAATTACGCGCGTAGATTGATTGATTACGTCCGTCATAAACCAATCATGTTATCAAAGGTTTTAAGTATTTCCGTTATAAATACATGTGCATACGGATACTTATACAAATGATTTCTATGGACGCTGTTGTACTATAATCGATAATCTATGAAGTTTCACGCCTGACGTACTGCCATTATCAACTGGAAGTCTAGACATTGCTCAAACATGTCTACCGAAGACGTTAAGAAATCCAGGACAAGGTTTAATATCATAGACATCGTTTGTATGTATATTGGATATATTATATTTCGAGGTAGGACCGTGTTGTTCACAAGTTAAAGCGTCATTAACTTAAAATTTATCAAGATTATCACATAATGGTCACCAAGCGTCATTAACTTAAAATTTATCAAGATTATCACATAATGGTCACCGGTCGGTCATTTCAGTTCTCATTCTAGAAATCTGGACATAGCTCTTAGTGTATTGCGCATTAATCCCGAGTCTTCTATTTAGGTAATCCCTGAATTTCCCGTCCCAAGAGGAAATCGGTTCGGTTGCTACTCTATTAAATTAACTTGGCAACTGACGACTCTAGGGTTGCCAAGCGACCACGTAAGTGAATGTCGACTTTCCTTTAGTCAACGTGCTTGCTTATTGCGCGCTACCTGTCTGTTATATAATATTAACTCGTCAATATGTAACGAGACGAAATTCCTTTGTCTAGGTAATGTTCATTTGGACATCTGCTCTCTACACATGACAATTTTCTTAATGGTCGTGAACCCGAAATATCACATCGCAACCCTAAAATGGAAAATGTATTAAGTCATGTAATATATACCAAGGTTGTTATTAAATCCAAGATATTTATTGTCACAGCATTATATATAACAACAATGGTTGTTTTACTATTAAATGTTTTGTGAGTATTTATACACATGATTAAAAATGTAACAGCTTAACTCACGTACGTTTTTCGGGATTGCCCGAATAGTTTCGGACCTGTACGAGGTCCGTCCTCATGAGCACTCGTCGCTTGCAGCGTGGTCGCGACGGGGACGCGGTCGGTTGGAGAATAGTTGTTTTCGCCAGATGGTACAATTTGCAATGAAACCAGATAAAAGAGGCTAAAACGTTTCTAATATGCTGGCAGACATTATAAATAAAAGCTAATTTACCGTTCAATGACCGCAAACTTATTACGGATCGATGTCCTAATGAAATATAAATATATTATAAGTATCGTTTAATAGCCTGATTATAAGAACGCACTAATTTCCGAGCGGGGTGACAGATTACAAAGGACTTATCAATTCAAATGTCTTCATACAAGCCGATAAATATAGGAGTGTGATATACCTATATCATTTCGTACTCAACCCTGATCTTTATCGTGAGGTGGTTTGTAGTAAAAATCCATACTTATAACTCATGTGTAACATTGACATTATCCTTGTTCCAGACTTTAATCAACATGGCATACTGTACCCTGGCACTGTTCGGGTTCATGATACAGCGACTGGTGTTCGGTCGGCTGCGGGTGGCTGAAGCGCAGCGCGTCAAGGACAAGTTCTGGAACTACGTCTTCTACAAGTTCATCTTCGTGTTCGGCGTGCTCAACGTGCAGTACATGGACGAGGTGCTCCTCTGGTGTTCTTGGTTCACCCTGATTGGATTCCTGCATCTGTTGGGACAACTCTGCAAAGATCGGTTTGAATATGTAAGTGGTTTTAATTTATTTATTTCATTACATTTAGGTATTAATATACAACAAAGTTTTATTTGTTTTTGTGGTAAAAATGTTAAGGGATTTTACGATTTAAATATCTAAGGTCCGAGTAACATTATTTTTGTACATTTGTGGGAAGTTTGGTTACTTTCTCGGCGTCGAACTTCGTTCAAACACTTTCTCTTCATATTGAATTATATATTTGATTTATCCTGACTTATTAATGCTACGAATTGGTGCAGTAGCAGAAAAAATTGATTGTGGGTTTAATTCCTAACCAAGATTATCTTGTGTAAAATTATTCTATGATATTATTATTACCCAGCTACCTTGTAAAATGTTATTCGACATGAATAACTCAATTCAGATTTTAATATACTTCAATGATCTCAGATTTGCTTATTGAGATAAGATTTATTATTCTATTTATAACTAATTTTAAATATGAATTTATGATTTAATCGTTTAATTTAAAATTTTATATGACCGTATAATATTTTATACATCCTAAAACTGTAGTCCCTGAAGAAGACCTTTAAGCGGTTTATGTATGAAATTACACAAACCGCTCTCGTAATTTAACTTTTTGGAAGTTGTTTCGTTGTAATACAATAGTAGTTTTATTAGACTCCTAGAACGATGTTCTTTTCAGCAGACATGAATATTATGAACAGATGTATCATTGGTACGTGGGATTATAGCAATATTGATTTTGATCATCATAATCGTCCCATTATCATTCGAATATGGATCTCCTCTCATAATGAAAGGGTTTAAGTCCGTAGTTTGCCACGCTGACCAAGTGCGGGTTGGTAGACTTCACACACCTTAGAATTTTTTTTTTATTAATTCTAAGGTGCGCAGGTTTCCTCACGATGTTTTCCTTCAACGTTAGCAAGTGATATTTAAAGTTAAAACGCACTTTTGTAAAGAGGTGCGCGCCGTAGATTTGAACTCAGCACCCCGGGAGTGAGAGGCTGAATTCTTAACCACTAGGCTGGTGTTTGTCATTGAATAATAGTTGAATTCGTATAATTAATTTGTTAGAACTTTTTACACTATTGCTAATCACTGATGCGTCAATGAAAATCCAGCTCGATTCATTATCCCAGTGGCATAAATTGAAAAGCCGCCACTGAAACTAACAAGAGCAACGTGACAGGAAATTGAATCGCACATTTATCTTACCACGTCGCTTGATAAATTGACGCGTCTAATTCGTTTAACGACCTAAATCGGTAACATCAGCACGACAATACTGTCAGATTTCGAAAAAAAAGGCTCTGAGTTCTGAATGTTACCGAAGTTCTGAAGCACATTTTTAAATTTTTTGCCTGTCGTATGGATATTTATTGATTCGGTAAATTATTCGATATCGCCAAACCGATTTTGGTGTGTAGACTTTTAATTGCAGGTAAAAGTCTTTATAGCGAGCGATTTATGTTAAAATAGAGCGACCGATTAAACTGCCGTACCATATTCCTCTTAAACAGTTGTTTTATAACCTATGAAACAGTGTATAAGTTATTTTTATTGCCGGGCAACATCTAGGAATTTAAAAAATTGTTGCTAATTCTAGGTTGCTATTTTCTCACAATTGGCGCTAGTAACAAAATTGTGTTAAGGCCACCAAACTTGTACATTTATTTTTCTATTGTTTAAATTGTAATTGTTTCTGACTGTAATTCATTTGATTTTATAAGCAAAGTAAATACTTAAGTTCTTTATTTTAAGCGAGTAAAAATTTTGTAATTTGTGTGTCATTGCCATCGGCTTATAAAAACAGTTACTTGCATGAAATGTGTTCAAATTTACATCATTAGTCTCAATGTTAAAATCAAAACTGGAGACCTTGCCGTTGTTGTATAAACGTATATACGTAAATATATAATTCATTTTGACGACCACTGTGTTTCGGGATTTATATTCATATATTCGCGGAATCCGTCAAGGTTTTTTAAATTTCTGATTTTAACAAATCCCTTGTCATTAACTCACCATTGCCAGAAGACAAATGTATACATAAAGAAATTGTTTTGCATTTTCCAAATTGCCACCCCCAATTTGAAGTTATATATAATTGATGATCTTATTTATCATGTCCAACGTTACTTAACATATTATGTACATCTTGCATACTTCGTTTTTATAAGCTTAGTAAGATTGTACATTCATTTATATAAAGAATACTGGCGAAACATAACCGCTTATATGATTTTGTTACCGTTCGTGTTTATTTACTTTTCCGTTAGAGACGTGCGAGATGTGTTTTAGAATAGGGAATTTAAAACTTCTAATAATTCCATGAGTCATATAAAACCAGGCCATTACTCGTTTCTTTGCGTTAAGGATAAGTGATAAAATCTTCGGCCGTTTTCCTTCAGTGACTAGTCATTATATACGTTTTCATAGACTATGCTTAACGTAATAAAGATCATAAAAATTAAAAAAAAAAACAGATTAAAGATGTGTCGTAAGTATTAAAGTAGTTTCTGTAACTTTTTGCAGGTGTGCTTAAAATGATGTAGACATGTTTATTCGTGGACACGCTTCTTGTTATTGGTTGTTAGGTTTGCTTTTAAAAGATTTTGAAAGCTTTACGTATACGTTGCTTCAGTTTGATTCGACCGACTTTAAAGTCTGACTTCGACGACGGTAGACGTAGCAGTCGGCATCGCGATCGATGCCGTGGTATTCCCGACCCGGCTATTATTATCGCTGGCACCGATCACACGTTTGTTTTGTCTCTATATTATACACACTGATTCATTATTATGTCGGACATATTTGTTGACACAACAAGAGATATACTACGTTTTTGTTCTTCCAACTGTTCTGGTTATGCGGAAATACATGAGCGATTTGAGCTAATAGAACATGTTCTGTCAACTGGCAATGCCACTGGTGCCAATTAACTTGTGGAAGCGAAAGGAAACGAAGCGGGAAATGAAAACTGTGATTAACTATCGTTTCCAGATAGCGGCGCGCGTCGTACGAATGGACGGAAACCAAACACTCAAAGATCGCTAAGAACATTGTTTAGAAGGAACACCATTTAGGTTCCTTTCAAATGGACTAGAAGACCAGGGCAGATTTTGATCATGACGACCTTCGGTTATCCTTTTACCCGAAAACAATTGAAATGTAAGAAGAAGCTTTATTAAAATGTGCCAAAATTGTAGTTTAAATAGAATCAAAATCTACTCTGCTCTTTAGGCCAGACTATATGCAAGGACTCTCTTAACCTTCGAATATTGTATCTATGCTTCTGTCTACTAATAATCCGTAGGTCGCTGGCTCAGATCCGCGTCGAAGAATTATATAACGTCAGTCAGGATAAATGTTGAATGAGTGAATGTAGTAAAACACTTGTTTGTATTAATTTTATTCACATTGTGGGGGACCGTTTCGCGCGACCGTTTTCTCACTGGTTCAGAATTTTAACGACCTGCATCTATTAAGGATCTGATGACTTGTTACACGTTTTGCCATTGTCGCATTTGTTGTTCCGTACTACCCGCCGATGAATATTATATCTTTAGCGACTGGTATGTCTTAGTAGTCCTAAAGCATGTTATAGTAATCCTGTATATCAGTGAATGATTCGTAGCTTTTCGCGTCTCGTTTATGCTTAAAAACGTAATCATATGTATTACGCAATTTTAAATGTTCGCCGCGATTATTCAATATGCGAATTCATTGAGTGTCAGAGTAGTTAAGTACAAAGTGGTCACATATTTTTTGCATACGAAGATTTCACATTCGCTTTCTCTTTTGTGGCTGATTTCACCCCGAAGATATCAGGTTACTGATTTATTTAAAAACAGAATGTATTCATGATGTAGTGAATAAAGGAATAATAAAATTTTCGGAAACACATCCATCTGATAGTAGGTAGGCTAGAAAAGCGAGACACAGAACGAATACATGTGCTCATCACATTAGTACATGTCCTGGCTAGGAATTAAACCTACGGCCGCGTCTCAGCAATCACGTTCACTAACTAATGGATTAACGTGCTAATTAGAATGTAACAGACAATGACCTATATATCCTGTTACACATAACCGGGTCTTATAATTAAATATCTCAGAAGAAAAAGGATTATTATTAATGGTTGGCCGCATTGTTATTTTATCTCTGCAGGAATAATTCTGAAGTACTCTTATTTAAATTCATTGTTCGTTCTCCTCTTTTTGTGTCTCAAATGGGACACGTCATTGATTTGACTGGTATAGAAGCTGATGAATATGTAGTGAAAACGTACATAATTTGACCATCTAAAGTTATTCTCTTAGCTGAATGTTTTTGCTTGTAATGAGCGAAATAATTGCTAAGTTTGCTAAAAACGTATAATGCTGACATGTGTCAGTGCCACGAATGCTCTGCTTCGTGAGGCGTTTTGTAAGTATTGTGACAGTGAATGGATATATGTACATATATACATTGTGTTTTTTAAAGCTGTCACACTAATGAAACGGATGCTAAAATTGCAAATGTAATCAATTACAAACAATTTAAAATATTTTTGCTACAATAAAGCGCTTAAAGCGCTTCATTTATTACGGATCTCGACTCAGCTCCTTGAAGTGCGCATTCATTAACACTCCGCACTGCGCTGGTTTCCTAGTCTTTTCTAATCTATACTTCTCGTTTGTAAATTTACAATATACATATGATTTTAATAGTAACTAAAACATCAATAATTTTTTTTTTAAACAGGAGTAAAAAATGTAAAAAATCTTTGTAATTGATTGCTTGTCGAATTTTGTAGCATGATCTACGTGCATTTACGTTCTGGTGAAAGTTTTTGATACTTAATAAAATAGCTCATACTGATTTTCGTATCGTCATCCAAATAATAAGAACGTGATCATAACATGATAAAAATTGTGTTATAGAATTACTTTCTACGAGATATGCTTATTTATCTATTAAATGGTGCGAGGTTCAGCTGCAATTGGAAAGGTCAAACTCATACCAATATTTCACTGTCTCGGTCAAACAGCTCAACTCCGCGCGTGACGTAACAATGTAATTGGTATTGTAGATTTGTCGCCGTAGAAATTTCTCGAACATTTCTGTTCTCATTCTGCTCTTTATTTTTTTATTAAAAAAACATTGTATTGCGATTTTTTTTTAATTATAGCATTTTATTACACAGGTTGATATATTCATCGATTGGTATTACTATTTGTTTTTGAATGTAATTTATAATTCTCATGTTTATTTTAATCCTATAGCTATCTTCACTAAGTATTCTTTGATTGAAGGAGACAAGACTAGCAGGGATAAATTTTATTACGACCTCGTTTTGTAGCCTTTTATATTATGTTCAAGCATGGTTTCCGGATATATTTACTGTTACAGTAATTTATTTCAAATAGAAATATAAATATTCCGTTACCACGGTTTCTTAACATGCGCGAATTTCTTGTTCCTATATTAATTATCTTTTCTGAAGCTATCTTTCACTGTCTGTCTTGTAACAAGATTGCATGGTGGGTGTACACTCGCCTTTATTCACGGTCTACAATCGATTATTTAATTGTAATATGCGCATGTAATTAATGTCCATTGTGTGCTGCGGTGAGCTAATGTACGCGGAAGCGAGACATTTTTTTCCCAGCTTGATTCGGAATGACTACCAGAAAGGGGCTATGATGGATATTATAGTCTTAGGATAGTACGATGTCAGTATACGTTTTACTGCAAGAGGGTCGTCATTTCATAGATATCCACATCGTCCCTCGGTTTTGACTTCTACGTCGACGTTTTATCAAACAACCAGTCGCAGTCGATATACAATTTGGAGCGATTACAAGTCGATTAATTTGGTGCGACTGGCACCTCATATGGAAACAAGAGAACCGGTAGCTTTTCTACTTTTGCACCCTCATGAGTATCAATGTTTTTATACTTATATAAAGAAGAGGGGAGTCCGTGTTTGTCTACAGTCATTTTCACATCCCGTTGGTGGAAACGGGTCTTGCACACGACTGTGTAAAGCCTGGAGCATATATCACCACGCTGCTCAAGTGCGGACAAATGTTATGCTTAGATTGTTTGTAGCAGGTTATTTATAATTGTCCTGATTTATATACGCATTTTGAATTCCAAGGGTATTCCAACGATCACTGAGGTCGCGGAGGTCGCCTATTACCAGCAATTGAGTATTGTTAGCATATATTTAGTCATTGTTAATACCCAACAAATGGTTCATTTCGTTTATATTCATTTGCCACACACGCAAATAAATAGCGACCCAGGGGGCCTATTCTGTCGTGATTTAAGCAAATATTTCATATTTTGTACAAGCGGTTATCGCGATTTCGTTCGCGTGGATTACTAAGTAATTGTCCTATAATTCGTCATCCCTTATTTTAATTTTTTAGGGATTTATGTAAGAATTATTTCAATGTAGGTCCAAATCCCTCTAAATTCCTTCTATAATTGAAGTTTTTATTGCATATACATTTTAATATACCATTTTAAGCGTTTCGCCTCATTCTCACGGGGCTATCCATTGTAGATATCTCAAACTCAGCGTTTGAGCAACTACATATTTTGATTACTAGGTACCTCGATTCGTTCATAACAAAACATGTGTAACTTATACGTATAATTTGCTCCCAGCTGTCATCTTCCCCGAACACGACGCGTTGGGCGCACGCCCGTCTCCTGTTCCTAGTGGTCGGTATCTTAGCCGCTGCGACCGCACTTTTTGGCGCCGCCGTGCTGTGGGGACTGCCCGCTGGAAAGGACACCTTCGCGTTCATGGCTGCTGAGGTAAACGATCTTTTGCGGAATAAATAGAGGGGTAAATGTATTATGGTTTAAATCAACATTAAATATCCATCCTGGTATATAAATTTTGGCTAAGGCTTTACGATCGGTCACATGCTTGTTGCTACTAAGTGATCGTGTCTAGTAGACGTGTATCTAAGCGCCAACAGCACATTGTGAAAAGAAATCTTTTTGTGTCAACTGCTTCGGGAAAGAAATGAGCGTATGAATGTTATGAAGTAAGATGGCCGTAATAATTAAAGTTTTATGAAATAAGAAAGCATCTCCTCATACGGTAAGCGGAGAGGATGCTAGAGGATTTACTTTTTTTTGTATTTATCCTGGCAAACCAGCAGACGGGCCACCGAATTTTAAGTGGTCACTGTCGCCTATGGACATTTGTAACAACCGAGAAGTGTGCAATGCGTTGCCGGTTCTGGACGAAAATTCTTTTTGTTCTAATCTTGAACTCCATATCATAGTGCTCAAGGCAAAATAGGATTGTTAGAGAAGTGAGTAAAGAGTTTGTTGCGGGCAGTGCGCGCTGGTGGCGGTGGCGGCGCTGCACGTGGGCGCGCGCTTCGTGCTGCGCGCACACGACTCCGATGCCGCCGGGCCCGCCTCCTACTATACTCATCTCGTTTTCGATGTGAGTACACGCGCTGCTCTTGCTGCCCTCCACTCACATATCACTTTAACATAATCATGTTTAGAATTATATTTTTTTAAAACATGTACCCTCTCAGATTCACACATAATGACCTAAATGAACCCACTTACAATTCTCGTTTCGAATTCATGTGCCCTCTGATATTCATACATGAACACTATAAGGAATCCAGATGCAATTCCACTTGAATACCTGACCTTATCAGAGTCAATAAATTTAATGCCATGTTGGTATTATAGGCAATACTAAATATTCAACTGTTTTAACCTTTTGAAGTAACTTTCATTACAAACATAATTTAAATACGCAATCGATATGCCATTTGCATTTGTTGTTCAGCTAATTAATATAATTTAATAGTCAGTCGCATATGTCTTTGCAAATAAGGAGTTAGTAAAATTGATTGAGAACGTTCGATCGGAAATATATATTCTTACATGATAATTTGATGTCACGGTTGACTGTTGCGGGTCATACAACAGGTCAAAATTAAATTATTAATACTTCGTCAGGTAATCATATGCAAGAGTGAAATAGATATAATTATAAAAGTGTCCTTGAAAGTTTGCAGTACATTTTCTTACTCAAGCCTCCGTCATCATAATTCAAACCAATACCAGTAGGTACTCAAAACTAATTATAACTAAAAATGTTTTATTGATCTAGATTTATAAATAAAGTATATTCTTCAGTGAGAAATTCGCTGACTTGTACGTCATATAGTTCGATTTAAAACTGAATCTAACAAAGTCCCTCCAATCCTTGAAGTGACGACGAAAGCGAATCGCTTAAATGCTATTTGGTGATCCGAAGTTGAATCCATCGAATTTAATAGAGTTTGAGAAGTTCCGTCTTGTTTGAAGGCGTAGTGGTCCGCTAGCTTTTGTACATCAGTGTTCATATTTCCAAATGCTTCAGATTTGAATTATATTTATAGATCTTACTGTTAACATAGGACCGCGTTATAGTTTAGAAATGACAGTAATTCCAAAATTAATTCTGAAAAATCGCATGAAAATAATTTTTAAAAAATCTTATTACGGCAATAGAGAATTAAAATTATTTATAAAGAATGAAGGCAACGTTGTGTTCCAGTCGGTATCGCTGATGACGGAGGTGGGCCACGTGGGGCACATGGTGATGTACAGCAATGCGGTAGTGTCGATGGCGTCGCTGGTACTACTGGTGCAGCTACGGCACCTGCTGCATGCGCTGCTCACGCGCGTGCGCCGCCACCGCCTCTACACCGCGCTCGCGCACCACATGAGCCGCAAGTACGTCGACTGCCCACCACACGCACACATACACGATCTATTTTAAAATTCGAACTAGTATACGCACAACCTATTTAAAAATTAGAACTATTATACGCACAAATTATTTTAAAATTAGAACGACTGTACATACAACCTAACTCAAAATTAGAACTACTAGCTATATATACAACCTATTTCAAAATTCGAACTATTATGCACCATATATTTCGAAGTACGAACAAGCTTATTGGGTATTATTATGTTGACACTAGTCTCTTACTGAGAATGGTTCGAGCACACCGTCATACCTTAAAAGTATTTAACAATAATACCAGTAGTGAGAGAAAAATAAAGGGAATATTATTATTATTGATAGTAACACGGAAATACAGTTCACATTGTATTAGTACATGCCTTCAAGGAACAGTTACTGTAGGCGTATTGGGTGCAAATTAACTTATAAAAACTTATGATAATCGACAGTAATCTTGTCATCAATCCTAACAAAATAATTTAATCCTATAATAAATTATACTTAGAGTCACGACTCTCGGCAGTAAGGATGCTACTGGGATGATAACCTTGAATTTTTCATGCAGTGTTAATTTTATAAATAAAATTGCTCTCCTTTGGGTGCTACGTATACCTTTCACAACTCCATTCGTTTACACTAAGACGTAGAGAACGTAGATAGAGCACGAACTGAAGAAAAATCAACATAGACTTATGCACGTGCAAGATACAGAACCGACTTCCGCCTTTGACGTCATATCGTTTAATTTACAAGGAGCTACAGAAGGGAGCTACACAAAATCCGCCTCAGAGATGTGCATGAAACATAACAACAATACAATACCAATGATTTAATTCATTCCCTGTGAATACAATATATTGGCTCATCGCAAGACAATAGGAAAATGTTATAATAGATGAATCACGACAGTCATTGAGGATCGTCCAGTGGTTGACGAATTAGTTTTAATTGATTTCGATAATTTGAAATTGATCACCCGAAAGTGGTCGCTTAATTTTATGGTCTTATTGTTAGTGTCGAACTTATCGCCGGTTAGTTACATACATGTATGCTTCATGTTTACAATGTATGGTAGAAAGAAATTTAGAAAGATTTAGCACGTTTTTGAAAATGACTAACTACCAATGTCAACACCAACCATGTCGTGAACTACCAATAGACTCACCACCTATTACATGGGATGTAAAACGTAACGAGTGAAACGTGGGAGTGTACTACACTCCTCTACCTAACCCTTCAGGGATTGAGGACGTGATGACACGTCTTTAAGAATCGCGTATGTAGTTTATCAGCTGTATGTGAAGTCATTCCAAGATATTATTATTATCATCAATC
Source organism: Croniades pieria auraria (assembly GCA_018248815.1). Classification (NCBI taxonomy): domain Eukaryota; kingdom Metazoa; phylum Arthropoda; class Insecta; order Lepidoptera; family Hesperiidae; genus Croniades; species Croniades pieria. The sequence continues at coordinate 3,568 of DWJK01001217.1, read as the reverse complement.
TCCAATAAGTCGGTCGGTCGACTTATCTAGTTTTTTTAATACATTTCAATTAAGAGTCCTCGATTCGATACCGTGACACGTGCACGTTTTTTAATTGCATTTTAATTGTCAACCAGATTAACTCGTATCAAAACCCTAATTAAATAACATGATCGTTAAATTTTAATATAACTATCTGTTTATACCTACATGTGTTGAAAATGTATACCTAAGGGACAAGTTTTAAGGAAGTGAAGAAAGCAGATCAGTCTGAACCACAAAACAAATGTTTAAAAAAAATGTCTATTGTCAGGGAGTTACGCGGGAAAAAATGTATATAACATGACACCGATACGTCAAATTTTTAGGTATAGCAATAAACATAGAGTCTGCAAGATTACTTGGAAAATCAATTATTATTATTATCTACATGCAAGAAATCACGGTCACTAGTCTTCGATACCGCAAAACCATTACTAAGACGACATATATTATTAATTATAATTCCCGGAAAATAAAAAAGGTTTTTCAAGTAGGAAATTTTAATTACAGCTAACATTCATACGTACTTACATACGTACTTATGTATTAAAACGCTTATGTGGCGTAGATTCACGCAAGTACTCACTGTGACAAACAAATCATACAACTATGTATGATAAGCTCCCGATAGCTTAAAATATCTTGTGATTATTTCTCATCCAAAACTAAGTATGTAATGTAATCAGATAGCAGGAATACAGATAAGTCTATAAATACGTACTTATATAGATCATTTTGTACTTAAAAAAAACACGAATAACACGTCTTGTCCTGGGTGGCAACCGAAGTCACAACGTCCAATTCAGTATTGAGGTGTGTACCTGTGACGTCATATCAGTTGAAATAATGATTACAATGAGTCACACATGAGAGGGTTTACCAACATAAATTGACTTGTCGTATGTACGATATTCTAGGTACATGACAAAGGGCGAATAGTCAAAACGTCAATAACTGAGATTTTAGTAATACTCGTATAATGAGACTGTTACTGCGATTTCAGTAGTATGATGAGTTCATTACGGAGAGTGAAGTGATTTAATGAGTAATAGCTTTTTACTCCCACTCACAACAAACAATCGTGGTTGGTTACGCTTGGTCTACTCGCTTGAGTTGCGTCATAACTTTCTAGTAATTTAAGAAATATAATAATTGACTATTTGTTAATGCACCGGAGAATTTGGACAAAATACAAAAATTTCATTAGATTTCATTTTATTAATACTACCCGAAAATAAACAACTCGGCGGACACACGTAGGGATTTTGAATGTAAGAATTTACTATTGGTATGTACGATAGTAATCTTCGACTAACATAAGTATCGCTTCTGCTCTACGTTATAAATTAAGGCACAATGCAGATTCGTCATAATTTTTGAATTACCGTAATCTTATATCTCGCCTGTAATCCTCGAGAGGGTAAGCAGAGGGGTGTAATATGCTCTAATGTTTCACCAGTTACGTTTAAGTTCCATAATGGAATAGATAGTGAGCCTATTACCATACGCCGAGCATAGATCCAGACTCCGATTCACTACGAGGAAATTTTTGTGTTTTCAATGAATCTTGATAATTGTCTTTGTTTCTGCGCTACTTATGATCACTTCTAAGGATGATAACAAACGCACTAGTATTTTATTATTACAATCCGACTCGCTGCAATTCTGGTCACTGAAAGGAAGCGTGTCGTCGGCGGCGAGGTCGCAGCGGCCTCAAAAACATTACCGCCGGAGGTTATTGTCTCCATTTTTTATCTGTTTCGCCTTAATTCCTATTTGCATTCGTTAACTTTGCTACATTATTATTACTTGCAGAACATTTTTACCACGTTTGTTAACTTCACCTGTTTATATCCATGTTACGCGTTCTTTCAATGTTATTTAGCAGTACAGTGTGTTAATAAGAATATACTTCTTCAAGAACATTTCTGTTTTACATTGCTTATCAGCAACTCGAATTTGTTGGCAGTTTTTGCGCGGGATCTTTACTACATGATTGCACTCCACATTCCCATCTAACAATATTATGACAAAGTTATAAATACTTTACTATTGTACCAAATATTGATATTGGTATAATATTTTTATTATTTTATACTATAATTGATATAATTAGTATAAAATAGCGCACTGACCACGAAATATGCTCAATTTCGAAGCTATTCAATATGTTAGTTTCGCTTTACACCGCAGCCGCAGCGCGGCGAGAGGGCGCTTCGGACTTGATCCGATTATAGCGTTCCCACATTGTGGGTCAAAATACTTGTGTAAGCATTAAATTTATGTTTCTTAAGTGTAATCTAATCGATTGAAATTGATATGTTAGGAAACGTTTTAAATGTATAGAAAAAAGCGAAATCACTGTGGTGTGGAGCATAGATGAGTCCTAAACTAGGTTACATGTGCCTAGAAAAAATGCCAACACACTTTGTCCGAGAAAGATCATACTTATAGGTTATTTATTTATTTATAAAGTTTATAATTTTTATTATAAAAGTAAGTAAACCTTAATAAATAAATTCGGTTCCATATGTACATGGACCGCAACGAACTCTAATGACATGAATGAATGAATTATCTGTTCCTTGGTTTCTGTCAACAGTAAAAAAATACGAAATATTACTTCTTTTGTTGTTATAAGATGTTTGTGGTTTTTGAAGTAATTGGCAAGGCCGCATGCGCCCACGCTATATCAGATGACAAAGTTAAAATTGTGAATATTGACTAACACCGTCAATGGTTTCATTGTACAGCTACCCGATGGCCAGCCCCGAAGAAGTGGAAAAGAACCAAGACAACTGCGCCATCTGCTGGGAGCCCATGAAGGAGGCGCGCAAGCTGCCCTGCTCCCATCTCTTCCATAAGTAAGTTGCACCTACCACTTCAGTTTGAGCTCTCACACGGATCTCTTAGATAGGCGTTTGGTTCTCATTCAGAATGGGACCAGCATTAATAGGAATAAGACAATTACGACAAAAGTATACGTTTGGCATATTGAGGATGTATTTTTATAAGTGGCCCCAACAACGTCGAATAGTGCAAGGAGCATTCAAGGGTTAATTTATTTTTGAATCTGACTTCTTGAATGTTTTCATAAAGCATCATTGCGTCTATTCATAATGCATCTTATGTAATGACTGGAACCAATGCCCTGGTAAGTTTAAATTTTCGGAATTTTGTTACGTAATTGTTGCAGTACAATGCCTAGATTTATTTAATAGTAAAAATTTATTGTGTGAATTCTAAATGTACAAAGTTCATTTGTATTTACTTTTCTAATATTGTAGCATCCAAATGCCTCAGTATTCGATAATACACAATTCGTGTAAAACTGATAAGTGTGCTATATTCATTTTGTATATTAATGTGACCTTCTGTTTTGCACATGTTGTAAAGATAATAATACTTTTGTCGGTGACCTACTTCGGTTATCGAAGCGATATTTATCATAAAGGATTATTTGCTCGTTCGTTTGTAGGTTTTCTTTTGAGCATTTTTTTTATAATCTTCAATATTTCTTTTTTGTCTCCCCGTTTTAAGTTTTTAC
>DWJK01001216.1:0-17758 GCA_018248815.1 Croniades pieria auraria | reverse complement strand
TGTTGATGTTTGAACATCGGTAACAGGCGATGAGCGGCTAATGAGGGAAGCAATATAAAGATCAAGGGATAATATTTTTTTGTTTGAATAATTAATTGTTCACACAAAATAAACATAATTAAATTGGACATATTGTATTTAAGCCATTAATGTAAAAAATAACCGTTTTAGTTAAAAATCATTGCTTTGCCGCATCAAATTTAATTATTTTACATTTATCGATATACATTGATATTTTATCTTTAATGCTCGATATTTCTAAAATATGGATTCCAAGCGTTTAACTAATTGTACTTAATCAAATATTCGCGTGTATGAAAAGCCAATTTATAAAATATATTCACTTTGGATTATAGTTTTCTGATTTAAACATAGAATCGATTAAATAGTTCAAGAATGACATTATTAAGATATCGAAGTCAAATGATGATGTAATCTGACATTTACTTGTGAAACGAAAGTAATCAAAAATTAATTTTCGAAATAAGAGTTTAAGAACTTATTTTACGTTTATTGTTATAAATTTTATCTTTAGTGCTCGATATTTCTAAAATATGGATTCCAAGCGTTTAATTAATTGTACTTAGTCAAACATTCGCGTGTATGAAAAGCCAATTTTCTTCAGGATTTCTGATTTAAACATAGAATCGATTGAAAAGTTCAAGAATGACATTATTAAGATATCGAAATCAAATGATGATATAATCTGATATTTACTTGTGAAACGAAAGTCAACAAAAATTAATTTTCGAAATAAGAGTTTAAAAACTTATTATACGTTTATTGTTATAAAAGCGAATTAATGAATTGTTTTCTAAACAGCACTTTAGACAGAGAGTAAATATCATATAATATTATTATAAGTATATAAAGTTTCAGGTCTAAATATATTATTCATTTAAGCATTCGCTTAAATTTTCTGTATATTTTTCGGGACAGCTCTACTAGTTTCGGATATATCTAAGTTTTTAGTTCACGTGCTTTCGTTGTCGCTAGAGTTTTTGGTCGGAAACCTGCTAGTCGGTTTTGCTACACCGAAAGACAAACGTGAATCTAGCCAATATACAATTAAACATTATATTATTATATGAATTACAGAAAAGCCAATGGGAAGAACTGTGGGAAGTACATAGGAAAAATAAACTAACCTACATAACGTTGTTATTTTAATTTGAAATGTATTACTTTTAAACGTAATATCACGCCTGTAATCCTTGAAGGAGTAGGCAGAGAGGTGTAGTAGTAGGTACACTCTCACATTTCACCAGGTATGTTTACGTCCCATGGAATAGGTGGTGAGCCTATTACCATACACTAGGCACAAACCAGACTCCGAGTCACTACTAGAAATTCTAAATTAGAAAAATCCTATAGTACCCGACCCGGGATTTATATCCCGGACCTCCCGATCGGCAGACGCGCATGCAACCACTCAACCAACGAGGCAGTCAATTTTATTATTTTTAAATTATCTTGTCAAGTTGTTGATTTACTAACTTCACTCCTTTATGTAAGTTTTTACACTATATTTATGAAAAACATGTTTTTAGGTCATCATACAAAAGTTTTACTAAAAACGTTGAAATTATACGTGGTTGTTTGCCTATTGGTATTGCATTTGACTTCAAAATAAAGACGGGCTGTGTTTTCATATGAAGCTACACTCGGCTAAACTAAGTATTGATTCAGGTTCCTAATATAACCTTGTAATTATTAAGGCAAAAATTGCCTTAATATTAACATAGTAATATTTCAGTTTCCCGGGGAGCCTTCCAGCGGAGTTCTTATTACTAATCCATAAACTAAATTGTTGGCTCTTTTATTTCTTGAGATATGTTTATGTATTATACACGAGTAATTGGTTTCTCAAATACGTCTCTAACTTTTTGAATAAAAAGAGGTTATACACGATTTTAACTTACGAAAATTTCAATTTCAAAACAATTGTTGTTGACTGATGTTAGTTCGATTGTAGGTCATAATCATTGCAAATGCAAATGGCCACTCATCAACAGATGGCACTGCATTCTATGAGGTTAGGCTTCAGATCTGTCTTAAACGTTTTGTTACCTCTAACAACTAAGTTGTTTTAGAATGAACATAACATAAAGTCTGTTTTTCCCTAAAGCGGTGAGCAGAGGAGTGTAGTACTGTCACGTCTCGCCAGTTATACTGTAGCTGAGCTTTTTCTCATACACTGGACACAAATCTTTATATGTGGCTATAATACCCTTGAAATCTGTTTGTAATCGACATGTCCGGGTGTAGCAATAATAGGTCATCCGCTTATTCCTAACAAAGGATCCTGTTACTCACGATTCTCAATATTGTCATCTTATGCTGAGTGAAATGTGTTGAATGCTCTGAATAAAACTTCTAGCAAGAAAGCATTGAATATCATCAGATATTATTGATTATATTCAGAGAGGGGAAGGGGGGAGGGTATTACAGATAATACATACCATAGACCTTTAAAACTGACCGACAAAAGAAAGTCACAGAAATTTTATGACAATAAATTTCTGCAAAATGATACAAGATATTATAAACTATTTGCAGGGTCCATGTTCCCACAGAAAATTATATTAAAATATTATTTACATGTGGAAATTATGTGGATAATCTTCAATAGATGTTATTTATAGATGATTAACATTAACTCCATCTTGGCGGCTTGGCTGTATGTGGTCTAGGGTTGCCGTACCCAAGTTCAGTCTTAAACGGAAAATGTAGTCTTTCTGAGACCATCCATTAATCCGTCCTAATCTATCCTCTCTTAAACGTAGTTATTACATGGGCTATTATTATTGTTAAGCTGTCGTTAATTTCGTGTTACGTGTTTTGGATATTCGTATAAGCGTTCAGCTCCCCTTGTTACCTCTGGATAACGTTCATTAAAGGGGATCAAGGGCCGTTAAAGCCTTTAAAACTGCCACATTCGTTACTAACAGTTCAAGTCAAGTGATATACATAAAATACAGAGATCCTTCACTGTTAAGAAGCCTATTTAATATCCATATTTATTTAATGTATTGATAAATGAATTAGTTTTCAAATGAGCTCATAAATTTTTTGGTTTTTAATTGTATTCTTAAATCAAAATGGTTGTAATAAAGGTACTAGACTTCAGGTACTGAAGGTACAAGTGGTGCACGTCAACAAGGAATATTGAGTAGGCGTGAATAGCGAAGTGAAGGAAGCGCACAACACAATCACATCTGCTGGCGCGCGCCGAGCGCCGGCCCCACCACTGCAGCGCCTACGCCGAGCGCCGCCGCTCACTCGCGCGCACTCTTGTTTAGAACGTCATACCTCGCGCGCGCCACCTACCTAAACTTTTAACATTTTGTGAAGACATTGTCCCGTGATGGAGAAGGAGCACCAGCCAGACTCCATGGCCACGATCACCATGAAACCGGAGTACCCCCCGTCCGAAGTGTACAGCGCGTCGGAACCGCCGCCGGTAAGACATACCCGTTACTTCTACGTCGTTCATGCTATTGAACGGACTTTCTTGAGTCTCCTAAACTAGTACAATGACAAAATATTTTTCCATTCGCCTTCTCTGTGAAACGTACCAATTATTTATGGTCATCGTAATTCATGGTCGTGTTCTGCACGTTGAAAGGCCGTTATTTTTATTGCGAGATCGCAGTATTACACGTATCGATGTTGATACTTCTCAGCAGACATATAAATTTATCTGTCACAATACAAATAGGTATAGCAAATTTAGCAATAGATACTTTCTCGGCAATAAAACGTGTTTCTAAATAATAAGCCATTACGCGAAGATATATCTATTACTCGTGGAAAGTGCCTTTCTCCAGACCGCCGCGGATGAGGTGGCCGGCGCGGGCAGCCTGTTTGTAAACTTCGAGGTTTGTTATTGAACGAATAAAATTGAGATGCCTAAATGCTAGTTCATCGATGTAATACGTTTATAATATTTTAATGAATAGATAATGCACATGTTAGGTACCTTCGTAAAAAGTGCGTAAGCCTTTTTGTCGTACCGTTAGGTAACCGACAATATTGCTCCGTAAACAACGTTCAGCGACGTCTCAATATTTAAATATCTTGAAACATGTCAAACAGACGATGTAGGTATTTATTTGTTTTGTCCTTGAAGACGAGATGTTAAAACGTATCCTGTTTGTGAGAAACAATAAATTGAGCAAATGTCTCGAAACACAAAATGGTCATGAGACAATGTTTGCTAAGATAAATTTGCTGTACGTTCCTTTCCAAGAATGACTATGAGATATGTGACTATAAATGTGAGAATTTCATTGTTCTATTGTCCGAAGTCGTCAATCTTGTAAATATTATATAATCACCGTTGATCACGCTACTATGTCCGGTGCATCAGGATAGCAACTAAAGGTGAAAAATTAGGAAGTCGTCCAACAATAATGCTTAGTAGTAAACAGTATCTTTTTATTTTAAAGTTCTTGGAGAAATATTTAAAATACTTTGTAAATATTTCAAATATTCAGTCACGTATTGGTTGTTAAAGATCAGAACGCAAAATTAATTAATTTTTTTTTCGCGATTGTATTCGTGCCGCCCATTATACATTTTGTTTATATTTGACAGTTGTTAAATTTAAATGTGTAAAGTTTAATGTCAATAACAAAATATTTTATATGTTATTTCAGTTTTACATGAACGGCTGTACACTCATATTAGTATTATCGAGATAAGAGATAGAATTAGTTAATAGGTCATAATATTTATTTGAAATACTTGTTACTGGCACAAACAAACTATTTGGTAACACCTTGCTCGCATTGTCTATGTCAAGTGAATCAGTTCTTAGTATTTATACCCTTAAATAACGTTTTTTTGTTATGTCGTCAGGGTTTATATCTGACATTTAAATATTTGCTGTGACAAGTTTGCTCCTTAGGTTATTTTAGTATTCAAATAATCTTGGTCTAGTCTATATTTGAATCGACCATTATTCTTAAATGTATGATTCAGATTCTTTGTATAAAAGGAGCTGCAAAATGATTTCTTATTCCTATACAAATAAATCTATTGAAACTACAATAAATATGCAATTGCATATAATTTATAGGGCAAGTTGTGTTCTGAATAATAAGAATCGTGCTAAAGATTAGCGATATTGGTCATACATTATAAACATACTCATTATACAAGAATCTTCAGTTTAAATACCTATTAATTCTTCCTCAAAACTGTGCTGGTTTTTATTTTATATCTGTGCTCGGTATATTCACATAACAATTGAGTATTTGTAAATATAAAATAAAAACCGTTGTAGAATGAAATCATAGGCGGTCGGCCGTTGGAGTGGACACAATGGAGTTTACGTCACATCCTCTCCATTTTGAAGGCGCCGTAAAACTGAACAACAGTTTATTTGCATACTTGATTCGTGCTGAACATAACAAAATATTATTATGAACGTGCAAAATATTATTGGGTTTTCCTAACTGGAAATATCCAGCACTTGCTCGAAAATTTAGGTTTGTGCCTGGGGATGGTAAAAGGCTCACCCCTTATCCCATGAAAAGTCTAACATAATTTCTGAATTGTGGGAGTGTACTACACTCGTCCGCTTACCTTTTCGAGGAACTACAGGCGTGATGTTATGTTATTAAAAGTAATATATATTAAAATAGCTACATACGTAGATGTCAATGTGTTTCCAAATTACGAAATTAGTTTAGCTGACATGTCAAGACAGGGTATGTCCATATTTTCGTAATCTACGCGTATTTTAGTTATAAAAATAGCATCATGTTTAGTTTTTGCGATTATAATATTATTATGGATATTTTATAATAATATTATTATGTATAAATATTATTATGAATATTTAATTTTTACTATATTGTTATTTGTAATTGTAAGGTGATCAAAATGTTACAGTTATAAGTTTTTTTAAGTCATTTATTGGTATTGGCTCTACATCTATAACTCTGGGTAATAAGACTAAGTAAGAAAGCTCAATTAGATTAGAGAAGGGGAAAGAGAAAGAGGTTGTAATTTCGGTTTCCAGTTAGACAACTGTAGCTGGAAGGCAAGTCAAAGACCTAGTGGCATTTCACGTGAGTTTCAGACCTCACTGTCGGCTGTCATTGGAACGGAAAGGTCCTAAAAGTCTTATATGACTTAATTAGTTTTAACAACAATTTATTATAATAGACGATAAAGATGATGGGGCAATAAATAGTATTCGAAGCTGGTATGGTGTATTAATATAATGATGAATGTAGAATAAACGCGTTAGCTCGGTATGAATAGAAATATTTGGCACTTGCCTGTGCCTAACAAGTAAGGGGTATGGCGTGACGCTGAAAACGCAACATCACGCCTGTAATCCCTGAAGGGGTAGGCAGACCAGTGTAATACACTCCCACGTCTCATCAGTTATGTTTTATGTCCCATGGTGACTCTACTGTCAAACACCGGGCACAGATCTAGACTTCGAGCCGCCACTAGAATTTTGTTGTAAAATCCAATAGGTACCGACCCAGGATTCGAAACCAGGGCCTCTCGATCAGTGTTCGCACTTTGCAACCACGCGACCAACGAGGCAGTCAAAACAATTACTTATAATAATCTGTAGTTTTGTTTTCATGTTTATTCATGATTAATTGTAATATTACAGAGCACAGTAATGCCGCTGGTTTTCCCAATTAAAATACATTCATTTCGTATGTGTAATGGTTATATTAGTCAGTATTTATATTTCTGTTTACATTTTCATTTCATTATGATATTAACTTGTTAAATTACTTCGTTATTGCGTTAGAATCGTTTTAAAAATCATTATATCATAAATAACGTAGCTTAATATCGTGTTCAGTTTGTGACAGGAAATAATATTAAATAATTATTTAATATTCTATTATTCTTTGGGTGAAATATGCGGTTTATATTGCGGTCAGAATTGAAAATGCAAGGACCCATATTTAATAAGGATAAGTCACCATCAAGTTATTTCAGTAGGCTGTAACAGTAATGGAAAACCTTGTCAGGAAACCTGTGTACATTTTAGAGTTCTGCATAGTGTTTTCTAAGGCGTGTGAATTCTGCCAATCTGCACTGGGTTAGTGAGGTGTCACCATCATCAGCCTATCTCAGTCCACTGCTGGACATAGGCTCCCCTGTTGAGGCTTGTCGCATCCAGCATCTGCCTGCAGCCTTTCGCAGATCGTCATCTCGCCGGGCCGGAAGGCGTCTTACACTACGTTTGTGAGGTATATTAGGGCCTTAAACCTGGCCATTCTCAGAATGGCCAGGTTTAAGGCCCTAATAGCGAAGAGCGGTATAGAAGAGCGGTGTCCAAGAGGGGAACCATAAATGAGTTGATGATTATGATGATGATGACAGTAATTTAGTTCCCGCAAGCAGCGGTGACTATTAAATTTCAAAATAATATTATTCTTGATTTTATTACTGTAAATACGTGTCCGTTTGTCGTTTTCTCGTAGAAAATTTTTCTGATACCTTAAAAATACAGAAGATGAAAATGGTAGAATTTTCTAAGTAAAAATTCTTTAGGTGCCACTTGAGGTAATTCACATCTTTTGTCGGAACGAAGTAACGCTCAACTGTTGTTGTGGATTAATAATTTATGTACAATTTTTAATGCGATTTCCTCATTTATATTTATGAGCATAAGGTCTATTTTAACATTTAAAAGATAACTTTGGATCCTTAAGATAATTTTTGATAAGAAAATAAATCATTTTAAATTTTCAATACTCATTATTATTATTATTATTATATTTATTATATTATTGTAGAAAAAAGTAACGAAAACTGGCAGCCATTTTGAATTTTTCATAACGGCGTGAAAACGTGAAAGGCGGGTGTGTTAGTTTTTAACTTGAGGATGTTGGTGCAATTGGAGTGTGCTAAAAAGTTAAGTGTCGAACGTATCTTTGATATTTAAATATAAATTAGCTTCAAGATTCGAATCTAATTATGACATATAGGTTGTATGAGTCCTGGTACATGTAAAGCTTATTGCAATATTGTTATAAAAATAATAATTTTTGATTATATACATATGTATGATACACGCATACTTGACTTGAGTTTATAGGATGAAAGTTGATTTAATTACTACGCAAATATTATATAATTGAATACTAATAACAATTAAAATAAATCAGAAATCGACAGTGGAATTGCCACAGCATGAAATAAATAATGTAATACTCGTCACAACGTCTAAGAAGTTTTATTTCAACAGCATTTAACGGTCATCAAAATGGATTCAGGAGTTTTGACGCGAAACAGCATACTCACACATCGAGATATTTCAGCATCTATAAAATTAGTAAGAATAAATTATCTATGAATTAAACTGTGTTGCATTGAACACGAATATAACGAAAGAATGGGTATAAGTACGAAGCTTCTCACACATAAATTTGTCGCCTTCCAAATATTACTGCGCACTATAAGAACTATGTTATTGATCAAACAATGCTTTTGTAAATTGAGTTAAGTGACTCACATACGCATTACATATTTGGTCCTGAGAAACAGTGTTAAATCTAGAAAGCTTTTTCATATATAGAAACTTGTTGTAATTCATCATGTCATCTAGAAACTATCACTAAGAGATATGTATGTATTCGAAAAAAATATCAATATGTTTAATAATTCCTGAACATTGCATGAAAAAAACTAATCTAAAAGTTCTGTAAAAGCCATAGAGTCGTATAATAGCTGACTTCCGTCACTTAAATCATTAGATCGGACAGCGAAGCCGGAAGCGATACGGAAATTTAAGCGTTGTGAAAATTGGAGTTGGCCACGGAACGGCGAAGATTGGCGGCGTTGGCAAAACAAATTGCACAGATTGAAATTGACATCGCTTAAGATGCGAAAGATGTTGAATTTCGAATGCAATCGTTAAGCACTTTCACAAAAGTAAGTCCCCGGCGCCAATTCCCCTCCCCCACCCCCTTCACCTCCTCTCGCGCGCACTCTTTATGTAATCCACTGAACATCCGTTGCGTATTTGGTACGCAGGCAATGTTTGTTTGTTGTTCTTTATTTAAATGTTAACTTTGTAAGTTCATGACGCATCCTACAGTAACAACAATGAAATGTAGATAGTTGTACCTGCCAGCTCCATGTTATACATTAAGATATTAAAATGTAAATATACATATTATGTGTACCTATTATTATGTTTATTCAGTTGTTGCAATCAAGCGTCGATTGTTTAAATTATTTATGTCATATGAGCCAGGTGTAGTTATTTCAGAAGTTAACGAGAGTATATTATACAGAATTCACCTACACTCGATACAAAGTAAGAATATTTAGACATTTATCGGTTTTAAAAACATATTTATTGGTCGCTAATTTTGGTCGCTAATTTGACCTTTAACCATACAGATATAACGATTATTTTCACATGAAAAACGTGGCTTTATTTCGAAATGTCCAGATTATTCCATGTCGATTTACAATTTTGTAATCTTCGCATATCTGCCGCAACTAAGTAATCGACTTACTAACATACTTTTATGCAGTTAGTATCGCGTTTACATGCAAAAAAGGAAAGTTCCGCCTACGTACTTGTAGCACGAGGAAGGCGTGTTGGTAGATAGATGTATATATGGATGTATGTAACAGCTTTGCAGATTCTTAGATGGATTCAGTACTCGAATGCATGAATACATGAAATATTTTAGGATTGAAAAAAGAAATAGAAAAAAAAAGTAACATCACGCTTGTAATGCCCGAAATTGTAGGCAGAGGAGTGTAGTACACTCTCACGTTTCAGCAGTTACATTTACGTCCCATGGAATAGTTGGTAAGCCATACACCGGCCACAGATCCAGACTCCCTTACAAATAGAAAATAGCAAAACTTGATTTTCTTAAATACTGTGACACATACAGACAACAAATAAATATATGTATATACAAGACAAACTTTAGTCTTATTTCACAATTTACACTAATTGATTCTTATTTCACAATTTATACATTTTACTGTCGCGACGAGCTGGCAACATTGATAAATTAGATTCGTCTGCGGCTGTTTGCAATCTACGATAACATTAGATGTTTTAATTATCAAGGCCAATGTTCTAAGGTAGGTACGGACGACAACATTGCAGATGGATGCAATGCAATTATGCTAATAACGGATATGAATTGTCATATATATTTATGACTTTGAGCTGAAATTATCTCCGATGATGTTTTAATTCGTGGCAATTCATAGAAACTAATTATCGTGTGCGTTCGTGGAGATCATTTGCTGTCATTTTCGCTGTGCATAATTTTATCTGCAGTTTTGTTCCGAACGAAGGCTTCTTGCGGTGGGAAAGTTTCGCAATCGGATGCATGAGAACTTCTAAAGTTTTACAGAACGTAATACTTTTCGTTCATTAATACAGTTATTATTTATTAAGTTTAAGAGAGATCTATATCTAGCAGTGGGACTCCAAGGAAGATGGATGTATGTATGTATGAACTTTTCACGGAAGGATGAAAATATTTATTAACCAAGTTTGAGCGATAGAATACGGCAAAATTAGGTATATAATGAGTAATATAATAATAATAAAACTTTATTGACATTGCCACATATTCGGATTATAAGTTTAAACTGAGGCGAAAAAGCGAATAATTATTTTAAATGCAATAGCGATAAATACTCAATCTTCGAACTGTGTGTAAAACTTTGAGTTTTATTTACACACAATTACATTGAAATTAAACGACGACTTTATATTGTGGTTTCATATATTTCTGTACAAAAATAGTTTTTAAATATTAACAAACCATCATCAGTTATTAAGAGAACTAATTGGAAAAACATTAAAAAAATTGAAGAGACTTTTTAAAATACATAGTATTGACATTCTTTTATTTTTGCAGGCGTACAGACAAAGGATGTCGTCGTCAGTACAGATCGCAAGGATTGCTGCTCTGACCGTGGTAGCGGCTTCCTTTATTCTCGGCGCGTTCATCCTCGCGTCCAGCTGGGTGGCGGCACGCTCGTCATGCCACCAGTTGGAACAGCTGGACGCCATGCTCGACAAGGAGCTGGCGCTAGAAGGCAGGGCGTATGGAAACGATGGTTTACTGGCCGTAAGTATTGTCTTTTGATTTTCCGTTTTGCGTTCAATCTGACCACAAATGACGTTTGGGTTTTTTAAATGATTTTTATGTGACCGCCACTATTCTGTGTACGTAATCATTTACCGCGTAAGATGTAACTTAAACTTTTGTAGTTTATTTTTTTATAATTTTATAACTGGCTGCTGATAAATGTCAAACAAAATGACAATCGAATAGCAAAACATATAACACATATTCACAAATCGCGTTGAATGTAAATGTAGCCGTATGTAGGTTTACACACAGTACAGTACAGGTATGCTCCTCAGGACGTTGCCAATATTGAGAGATAATATCGCTACATTTAACGGTAATGTACCAATGTGTGCTGTTCTCGTGTGGACGTCTCGGTTGTGGAATTGTATGTGTCATGATTGTATCGTGTGGGAAAGCTCAGCATGATA
The DNA here is from genome assembly GCA_018248815.1 of Croniades pieria auraria. Taxonomy (NCBI): domain Eukaryota; kingdom Metazoa; phylum Arthropoda; class Insecta; order Lepidoptera; family Hesperiidae; genus Croniades; species Croniades pieria. Next base: position 6,219 of record DWJK01001216.1, on the reverse strand, counting down.
GGATCTTGATGGTTTTAATATTGTGAGAAACCGCATTAAATTGTATATTGTAGGTACTTATGGACGTCTTTTAGTCTCTTTCATGACAAATAATCTGATTGTCGTGTTTGTTTGTTATTTGTCACGTTACCTTTGTTAATGTAGGCATATTCTTTTATTATGTTAAATGTGTACCTCAAATAAATACGAAGACAAAGTATGGAAATAACATAAGGAAAATCAAAGCTACAATAAACGATAAATAAATATTTCAGGGAATCTCACACGTGGTCTTCTCATCGTAAATTAAGCAGAGGCTATGGTAATATATGATTGTTCTGCTGTGTTGTTTATTCTTCTGCAGTTTTTCATTTCTGGTGCTGCAGACATAGTTTAGTTACTAACCGTTTCGCCAACTTTTCAATAAACATTTAAAAGTGATTTGTTATCTAGTAAAAAACTATACTCGCGACTATGTTTGTGGGGTTTTTAGACGTAATACGGCTCAACGGAAGAAAATTCGTAATTCTGTTAATTGAAATTTTTTTTAATATGAAGTGAAGTACCTCTTTTTTTCTGTCTGGCCGAATATATTGTCTGCGGTTTCTATGGATGGAGCAGCGCGTATCCGAAGGCGCTCCAGTCTTGTTTTTCGTTTTTATTCTATTTTTAATTTCTAAAACGCGTGTTAACCTATTTTTTCACGCCTGATGTATAAATCGAGTAATCGCTCGGGTGATATAATTGATTTGAAAGCGAAAGAAACGTTTTTGTGACGGCTAATACAAGTTAACGTGGAAAAAGCAAAGAAAATGCGTATTATCTATTATCTAATGTCAACCGACATTTCAAATTTCACAATGGACCATTTGTATTGAAATTTATGACTTTTTTTTAATCGAAACACTTTAAGATACAGTAGATATTCGGGGACATAATTATTGTCTGGAATAGTCGTAGTATGAACGTAATTTAACAATTAGTGTCAATAAGAAGCGATAAATCATTTTTCCCTAGGATTTTTCTTATTTAAATATATATCATTTTTATATGGATATACATTTATTTAACAACGAGTGTTCAGAATATTTTCATTCAATTTTTTATTTCGACATTTTAAAAGGTATGTAAATTCGTAAGAGAACGAAATTTTAACAATCTATGTTGTCCATTTGTCCATAACCTGTAGCCTTTATCATTTCAATCCGGCCCTAGGCCTTTTAAATTCAGTTGCATCCAGCTGTTCGCTTAAGGCAGCTAGACCACATGGTAGGACAGCGATCGACGTTCCTTTTACCGAGACGTGGCCACAATTCGATAACCTTCCTTCCAATATTGTATTTACTAACAATCGATTTTTGTACGGAAAAAATCGACATTGTTATCGATTTACGTGATAACAATAGTGGCGAGTCTGGTAGATTTGAATACAACAAGTATTGTAGACACAAGCGCGTGTTTATTTAGATATGTTAATTTTGAAAAACGTACATCGCCGAACTGACTACATACTTCACTCACGATCGTAGTTCGTGTTCCGAATATTTATACAGTTTTAATTCTTGCTAATGAATCTTTATCTGTAATTAATCGACAGGATGGCTCATGTTTAATTTAAATACTTTTACTTTTTATTTATTTACTGCAACATCACTTTTTTCAAATATTTGCATAAAATCCATTAAAGAATTACGAAACAAATACAATATCCTAATCTTTAACCACTTGAAAGACAACTTGTAATGTTTTGACAACTGTCATACAATAATATCACAGATTAAATATCTTTGTACTTATGTATTAATGATTGCACATTAACAAAATCTTATTTAGTTATCCAAATACACATTCTTGTTTTTTAATGGAAGGTTTCTTATTCCAGTGAGTGGTGAGTCCCAAAATTTCCAAAGGATTTATGCGCGTGCGTCATTTGTTTATTTTCGAGAGTATTGACCTTCGGCATATGAGAACAACTACTAATTAGAATTCAAGAGGTATCTCACGTTGGTTGACGTGTGGATGTTAGACGATTTCATTTGTATAATAGTGTATATGAAACAGAGAAGAGTGGTTTTTTAATCCTTTATAGTTCCACGGGGGTCTTCTTTTGGAATGAAAAGGTTAATGCCATGAAAATACGAATAAAACACAACTATTTTATTGACTGCCTCGGTCGAGTGGTAGCAAGCGCGACTGCCCATCAGGAGGTCCTGGATTCAAATCCCGGGTCGGGTCCTATTGGCTTTTTCTAATTTAGAATTTCTAGTAGTGACTCGGAGTCTAGATTAGTGCCCGGTGTATGGCAATAGGCTCACCACCTATTTCATGGGACTTAAACGTAACTGGTGAAATGTGGGAGTGTAATACACTCCTCTGTTTACCTCTTCGGGGATTACTGGCGTGATGTTACATTTTTTTTGTTAGGTTTTTTTATTTTATTGAAGCAAATATGGGTATACAAAGATTTTACAATTTAAATTGGTCCATCATATTTGACATTTGTCAGCGTTCAATTTTATTAAATTCTTAACTGTCATTTTATTAATATTAATTATATTAATACATTTTTAATTAGTTCGCCATTCTGGTCAAGTGAGGGCAGTCTACGTAAGTCTGTGAACATTTGTTATACGTGTGGTAGCATTTTATTATAATAACAAAAAAATAAACATTGAAAGATATACTAATTATTGTATGAGCGATGACTCAACGTTAAACGTGTCTTATCACCACTACGATACAAAGTCCCAGATTATTAAGATTGTCACAGACGGAGCTGATATTAGTATACAGTGCTATAATAATTATTATAGCAAATATATATCTAAGTAAGATAAGTCTTGCTATATCTGTTTTCATATTTTGGCCACGAAATACATATAGGTGTGTACACGGTCAATCTAGCATTTTTATAAAAAAAAAATGGTATGATATGTCATTACATGTCTAGCTATAATATATTATAGCTCAATCTAGGACGACCTTTATAAGGAGTATTGTCAAAATGGTTGATCTCTGTCCGTGCAGTGACGTAATCATTAGCTTTGTCACGTCTTGTTCCATCAACGCATATATTTTAGGTACGTGATGATGTGTTGGCGATGTGTGAGCACGGCTCCACGGTCCGACCGCAGAGCGCGGAGCGGCTCACCTTGGGTCTCTTCACAAATGTTACGCAAAGCCGATGCTAAGAGACCCTTTACAATGAATCCTTGTAAGAACTGTTAGGAAATAAACGGAAAGCTATTCTATATTGCTTCATTGAGACAATAATTATATATGATTCATAGTTCATTCAGTGATAACGCGCCACCTGGGAGATAGCGCCAGCTTGCGTTTGTTGACTCAAGCATGTACGTGAGAATCATAATAGTGTGTTAATTATTATCATATCGGCAAGCCCCGTCCCTTACGGGGTACACAGAGAGGGCCAGATGCCAAATATCTTTATTCTTACAGAAATGCCGGTCTTCTATCACTTTTATCACTCTTTTAAAAATTGCAAGTCGATTTCGGAATCTTTTAACTCCTCCATCAGTTTGGTTGCATTTGACTAATTTTATCAACATAGATAAGCCTTGGTCTCCCTGGACATCGCTGTGTGATAATAGTGTGAGTAGCTTAGGGCATAATGATTGTATTACCTTTGCTTTTAATTTAAATACTTTTAACAATGATAGATTATTGGAACCCAATACTCTAACGAAGTTGAACACTATTAAATGTTTCGTGAGTATTTTTATACATGATTAAAAATGTACCGGCTTTACTCACGGACGTTTTTCGGGATGGCCCTACTAGTTTCGCACCTGTACGAGGTCTTTCCCCATGAGCTGTCGCCGCTTGCAGCGAGGTCGCGACGGAGATTGGTACATTTTTAATCAGGTTGAACACTATTTCAAATCATATCCGTTGACAATATATAAGCGTATATATAATTACAAACCGAATGTAAGCCCCTCCGTTTATGTTCATCATTTTATGGCTTCTTGTAAAAGGTATCTCGGTCAATCGGCAAATGCCAGTAAGTAAAGGTTTTAAAATCAAGTGTTGAGCTGCAATTGGCGCACGGCCTTCTTCGGTTAGATGTCCATTTTCATAGTATATCATTATTTATACACTTTTTATAACCCATAGACATATTTAGCGAAGTTGTCGAGAGAACAATAGAACAATTGAAACTGCGGATTTTGATAAATAAATATATTTTTATCTTAAATATATTATGACGTCTACAGTCACATCTGATTCCAAACCAGACAAAACTAGTGTTATGGTAAACTAACGGTCATAGTTTGAAACATATAATTATAACTAGCTTGAAACATAACTAGTTTGAAACATAAATATATGTATTTACATATATTTATATAAATATATATATTTATATGAACACTGTTACACGAAAACACATGCTCATTACATATACAAATATTCTGTTAGAACTGTACACAAAAACACTAGTGATTATAACATACATGTTTGTTTGTCTTAGAAGGGAATCTAATCAATGGGTCTCTTACAAAAGTAAAGACGTAAGTCTCTTAATAAAGATGGCGAAGTGGATTCCAAAACTGCGCGGTCCCATCATAATGTGATGACACTTGTAGTTAGGCTCGTGGTGACCCAAAAAGCTGAGTAGGTACGAAGCGACTTGCGCAGGTGTCGACATCTTACTGCTAGCGCACTCGCTGGAAGCTCCACTTTGTTCTAGTTAAGTAACTCAATAAACATCCATGATATTGGCTGTTTTTAGCAAAAGTATTATTATTTAATTGTATATTTCTGTAACTGATCATTTTTTTATTTCATCTCTTCGCTTAAGATATTGTTGATATACATTGTTTAAAAAATAGAGACATAAAGAGGAATTTCGACATGTTATAGAAATTATTCTCCTATTACTCCTCCTTAGCTCCTTATATCTGGCACTTAAAAGCAAATCGCAATCACGTACAGAATGTCGGAACAACATTCGATCGAACATTCTCGATGGTTGAACAAACCATTAATAAAATGTATGAAACGAGTAGGTATGAGCTGCACTGACGGGCTTAAAGTTCAGCGAGGCCAGGCTACGGCTAGGTGTTCTGGACGTGAGGCGAAAGTGGTGGCCGGTCGCTGACCCCGGGTCGCGGATGCATCTTGACGACACACAGATCTGCGTTTCGAATGTAGCACTCACTTGCTCAAACACTTAACTCGACTTAACATGTTGCCTTAGAAAGCGCTAATAATTAAGAAACGCGAGTTTCTTTATTAAGTAAGTTAAGCAAGTACGATTATGCTTGCATTGTAGACAGTTTTGTCATGTCTTCTATGTACGATACTGTTTTGTTTTAGTTAGGGATATATCCAAACAAATTAGGATTTCCGAAGTTCAGAGTGAGGATTATGGGCAAAAAACCTCCTAGAAATAAGGAGGCCTATATCCAGCTGTGGACGGAGACAGGCCGATGATGATGAAGTTATAAAGATAGTACAGGAATTAAATAGAGGTTGATACATGTATACAGAAGATAAATTTATATAGGTGTATAAAAGAAAGTCACCTTTTGTAAATTTTACAAAGAATTTAAATTTTTTAAAGAAATAGGAATCAGTTTTTTAACATTGTTCGCGCATTTCATAAATATGCTTGTTTGATACCTTTTGATATACCATTTCGAAAATGTAGATCCGACTTGACATCGACATTGTCGGTGTAGTGCATGATACAGTGACAGCGTCACACTGGGATTTACCTTTGCCTTGCTTGCCGTGGACACAAATACAATCACGTCAGATACTGTGCTCTCTATATTGTCGACAAATTTTGCCGCGTCAAAAATTTTTAACGCTTTTGAATTTAACGACGACACGTATCCAGAAAAAGAGTAATCATTACATATTTTGGATCAAGCGTTTTGGTCCTCACAAGTATCCTTTAAATCGACAAGATTAAAATATTTTGAATTGTTTAGCTAAAATAACAAACATTTGAAAACAATGCAACTGTATTTATCTATATACATTGCGAGTTGCGAAAACTTAGTGGGACGTTGTCAAGGCAAAAAAATACTTAATCAACATATTCATTTTTGTGATCTGAAAACCTGGTAAGGTCTAACCAAACCGGTTTAGCTCGCACGATACTGGTTTGGAGGGGATTACTTACGTCAAGTACTTACATATGAGTGTTCGTAGTTTAGTTTCTAATACGCTTCGACAATCTCATATCAACTATAAAACTGATGAAAA
>DWJK01001215.1:0-17759 GCA_018248815.1 Croniades pieria auraria | reverse complement strand
TCACCGTTAGCAAGTGATATTTAAATTTAAAACGCACTTTTGTAAAGAGGTGCGCGCCATGGATTTGAACCCAGCACTCCCGGAGTGTACAGATGTGTATAATACATGAAAGTAAGCGTTACTCATGATTTCGTTAGCGTGGAAATTTATACAGCTTCAATCCACATTTTCACCACGTATCTCACTCCATTAAGGGACGCTTAGAGTATTACAAGCAGCCAGTGCCCTCCTCTAGGGTTACCGTCTGCTTACCGGATATCATGGATAATTCGATCCACTTAACTGGAGAGAATCGGTTCAATAGATCATGTCTCTTTGTGTGACAAAGTTACTTAAATATGTATGATGTTAGTATAAATATAGAATATCAATTATATTGATTAAACAATTATGTTTCTGCTATTAGCAGAGTCTCGTATAAACAACACATTAAAGCATCAGATAACTTTGTTATACCTAATTATTTTATTCTCTCACTACTATGTTGTAACGTATGAGTATACAGACGAGTCTGTATTTGTTAATGTACGCGCCTGTTAAGTATAAAACAAAAGGAAACGTAAACGCGAACGTACATCGCAGAACGCTAAGATAGAAGCGCTTTATTAAATTGAATGCCTACTTTATATCGAAAACAATGGCAAGCGAGTAGCGGCACTATTCATAAAATTGTATTGTGGATGTCATGCGATGAATAATCTTTGAGAATTGTTATGAGCGAAGCTCTATTGAATCCGAAAACCTTTGCCCTAATATATTGAAAATATGTTGATCCAATTTGTATTCAACTACAAGTCGTAAAATGTATCAAACCTGTATAAAACATTATTAGAATTGTAAGTGGTTCATTGTAGAATAAGACAATGTTTAACTACGCCGCGCGTAACCATGTTGAGCAACTTAGCGGCACTAAACAAACATTACGTTAAATTTTCGTTCGTGTACGCGATCGTAGCGAGTTTACGGGCTCAGTTCAAAAATGCTCGGATGGACGAATTTCTCGTTTTGTTATCTGAACTTTTAATTATACCATAGACCCATTCATCGAACTAAAAGGACTGCTGCGTCATTAGAAAATATGGCAGACGCCACAGAATAAGAAAAAGCCAGCTTCATTTCTGGCTCGAGTGACATTAAGTCAATGAACTTTCAAGCTATCTCTATCCAGCTAATAAGCGGTCGTTAGTGTCATTTCATTTGTCGGCGCATTGCCAGCACGGGGTGACGCTGGATCCCATACAGCTTTATTACTATAACATTAGCGCTGGTTCCATATTTATATGCACTTTATGGATCACCATACTAAAATGCAGATACTTATTAATGTACTAATTCTTCGGCAAATATATACATAGGTACGTATACTTTAGATTGGTGTATGGTAATGGACCTGGATGGGTCGGTGGTCGCAGCCCAAGCCGATGTTGAGAAACTTGTCTGTTAACGCAATCCCTTTGGTTTCAACGGATTTAAAAGCAAACATTACGGTCGCAGGGTGTTGTGTGTGCGCTCCGCAAGGCAGCGTGCAGGGCGGCGTGCAGGGTGGCGCGCAGGTGCCTGGGGTGTCGCACTCCACCGCGGCTCCCGCCGGCGTCGGCGGCGTTCGAAGGTACGTTCCGCCATTATACTCAACACCACACCACTGTGCGCACGTCATTTCCACGGGCGACACCCACTATCCGTTATTCACGAGAATGTGTTCTTGACTATTCATAGCGAATGAGGAGAACGGTGTATCACTGGACGTTGCACTTTATTTGAATTGTCATAATGGATTGTGCAAAATATGGATTCTGTTCTAGGTGCGCACCGAATAACCTACGTATCTAAGTATATAATGAAACTTTTATGAAATTAAGAAATTAATTATTCAACTATATAAAACAATAATTTCTGTATTCGTATTTGTGGCTCAAATAAAAAAAAATTAGAAAACACTATTGAACAGAAACAATGAGTTTGTTTATGGACAGCGCAGTCATTTTTCATAAGTTTTAATAAAGGTGAAATCATTTATAACCATTTCAAAATACTCCAGGTTGCTCTCGCTCACGGCTGAAATAAATTCCGTTAACCCAATCAAAACGGTGATTGCATTTTGGCGGTTCAATATTCTCGCAATTACGTGCTCGTCCATGTAGCAGTCCACGTTCGAACTAATCACAGACTTTCCACTCAGAGGCTATCAAATAGTACCCTGTAACTATTGCTAGCTGAATCAGAATGAACTAAATGTAAAGATTAACTAAGTTTAGAAGCTAGTTATAATTACACACACAAATAAAATTTTTAATAATTACAGCTATTAGCAAGTTAAAATTTTATTATGTTTTTTGCAATGAACACGAAATATAAAAAAAATAAGAAATATCCAGTAAAAATGTCTCCCGGAACTCTGTAATTAATAGTTTGAATTTAACATTAAAACTAGGCTTTCGGCCGGCGAGTTCTTACTCGTTAAGCAGCTCAGAAAACCGGCATCACACGTAAAATATATTTTATACTCGTACTTACTGTGATATAACTGGGTTAAATATGATGTCACGAACTGATGAATTTATTTGCGTTGGCTTTCCGATTATTACATTTAGAGGTAAGCAAAAATTACTGTTCATTTTTAGTTAATAGCAAAACTCTCTGTTTGTTATATTACTATAAATTCCTACTAGAAAATTTATTTAAGCGATTAAAAAGATATTTAGCGATTTTTATTACATTCGTGTTTGATATCGCCTTTATTGACTTCAGTTTGAAATTGAAAGAGGTCCTGCGTTAAAATCCCGGGTCGTATTATTGGATTTTTCTAATTTAGAATTTCTATTACTGACCCGGAGTTTGGATCACTGCTTGGTGTATGGCAATAAGCTCACCGCGTATTCCATGGACTTAAACGTAACTGGTGAAATGGGTACGATCCTCTGCCTACCCTTTCCGGGATTACAGGCGTAATGTTTCTTTTTGTTATTATTTAGACGTAGTAAACATGTATGTACATGCACATGGTCGTACATTGTACTGGGGACTACATGAGAATTAGTTACATAAAAAGAATCTGTCTACAATTGAAATAATATATATGTATGTACTCGTATGTAAGTGTGTGGCGTGCACTTTAGGTCTGGTTGTGTAAGTGTATAAATAAACGAAAGCAATGCCAAAATTTTACTTAGTTAATTAAACAAAAAGTTTTTTATAACTAATATTGTTAGCCTTCATCTTACCCGCACTTGGCCAGCGTGGCAAACGATGGTCTTAACTCTCTCAATATGAGAGGAGACTCATGTTACAACAGTGAAATGATAGAACAGTCGAAAGAAAAATCGTTAATAATAATCGATAATGGAAAACACGATAGAATCTTCTTACCCTCTTCCCAACTTAAAGTTTATAACTGTACAAAAAAATTTGGCTTGTAAATAGTTTGACTGAGGAAAATGTATAGACTTAGAACTGATATACATATACTGAACTGACCTGTACTATATTTATTTCATTTATACAATTCAATATAAAACCACTATGGCTTCATTTATACAGAAGTATCCTACTTCCTACATGAATCTTATTAATCTTACCGGTATCAATTGAGAAAACTTTAATAAGTAAAAAAGTATTTTTGAATAGGAAATGTTTAGTTATCGTATACGCTCTCAATGATGAACTGTTTTAGAGAATATTTACGAACAGCATTCCATCTATCAATCATTAGAGGTTCACTGTTGGACATAGGTGTCCGCTAATCAACGCCGTTCCTGTACCTTCCGAATCGAGCTATATCCAGAAGTATTCGGGTCATCAGACCACCTAAAAAGAGTACGACTTCTGCTCCTTAACCAATTTAACAGGAACAGTATTAAACGCACATACTCGTAAGTGCATGTGATAGTTTTTACGTACTTTAGTCAAGAACACATTCTCATTTTCACGTGTGGTAAGTTATATCATAAGTTAAATATTTTAACTAAATTAACTACTGTTATACTAACGCTAAAGACTTGCGTGGAAATTAAATTTATTATAATATATTTAAATACCATTGACCAGACGTAGTAATTATTATGCTCTGTCGTACAATATTAATATTTAAAACCGTCTGGCGAAATGTTACATGATTTGAAACACAACATGTGCATAATTATGCGCAAGTATCTTCAACTCCCGCACACAAATCAGTTGGTTAATTTTAAACATATGTATTTATTGAAAAATGTATATTGTTATTTTGTCGTCGATAGATGTATAAATGTGAATATGATTTTTTATATTAATATTTTATCATCTGCTACGAAACAAATCGGGTGCGACGAGACTATGTAAGTAACTCATTATTTAGACGATATATACGTTTCCAATAAAATTTTATATACCTAATATCTTAAGAGCGAAATATCTCAAACGAATTAATTACAAATCATCGAATGTTGCCGATGATTTTATTGTCGAGTAGGTATAGATCAGCTGCATGAAGGTAACATTGCTGCACGTTTGACTCACCAGTAGATATATATGCAAATAGGTTATTTGAGGTACTTGAAGTGCTACGAAACGAGTTTGTTCCGTTTATTGTTACTGACATGAAGAATTTAGATACATTACATACGATTATAAGTTATTAACAAGACCCTCTGTAAACTGTATTTACTCTTAGATAAGTACGATAGTGTTAAGAGTATGTAGGTAGCGTCGATTAAGATGGATAGGTCATTACACATGAACCACATCGCGAAATTGAATTGTTATCTGATATACTATGACGTAACTTTTTAAAAAACACATGTGAGTGTAAAGATACTTAACACGAAGGTTTTGTAAATGAAACTTGGGTATGTAATGTCTTTTACTGTGTTAACATTGTACAAGTTGAATATTTTGCTTTAGAAATTCTTCTGTATCACGGTAGTTATTTGCATTCGCATGAAACACTTACCAAATAGGTTACCTGCACGAAACGCTACTAAGAAGTCCTAAGGACGGGATTTGTGACATGCTAACAATTCAATTTCGCTTCTTAGCTTCTGTATTAACTTTATTTGTATGGACTGGCTTCGGCACTGAAGGTTTTGGCTTTGCTCCAACTGCGAGAACCTTCGGCAGTTTTATAGTCTCATTACGGGAGACTACGCGATATTTCTCCGCTATTTACCATACAGATTATAGTTGTTAATCAATAATGTGCCGCTCTAGGCGCTGTTTGTGCCGTGCTTGTTCGAACGCCCGCTGCGTGGAGCGGACAGCGTGTTATTATGCCCGTGTTTGCACACAGATTCAGTCAGTATTCCAGAGGACGAGGATATCGAGACTGGCGCACTCGAGGCGACCCAACGCTCATCAATTCGCTCTGGCGCAGCCGACAGCCACTTGGCATTCGCAAACAGTTAGGTGAGAAATTCCAGCATCACTTAATCCATTACACATCGATTTGAAAGTACATTTATATCATAAGGCAATAAAGATGCTTAAAACGTTTTAAATTATGCTTCATTTGAATAACATTATTTGACTTCATGATGTAAAAATGAAATGAATCCTGATGACGTCGATTTTGTGTAAGATAAAATATGAATCGTTATCGAATCGATTTGATCGCTTCTGATTGATTTAGAATTTTATTTCAGCGAATACTATCGGTTTGTGAGTAGGTACTGTATATCTTTTGTGATTAATACAACGTGAAATATTTATATTTTAACGAAAACGTTCGTTCGTTGTAAGAAAATTTGATTTAACTTTTATCACAATCCACTAATAAGATATTTCGTAGTCAATAATACCTTTTAAAGGCTTCTCCGATGACCTTCAGCTGGGCAAGGACAAATGAACTGCAAGGACAGTTGTGAAAAGTAGTAGAACGAACAGAAAATGTTTCTTTGACATTAAGATCTTTACATTAACTTACGATGAACCCTCGTAAAATCTACTTACTACATAATACTCCCTTAGGGGAATGAGCTGGATACGTGTCGTGCCAGTCGTTTTGTGAGATAACTTATTTACCGAACACAAGAATTGTATAAAGACGTGAAAAACCAAAAACCCTTTTTGCAACCTATCAACGTACCTATATGTCGGACACATTTAAAAAATTTTGGAAATTTTTCCTCAAACGGGTCGCACACCCAATGAAATGAACTTTTTTAAATGTATATATAAAACGCTACAAAAGTTGAACTATATACGCGAGTGGGTCTTTGTTGGAACTTATTTCGAAATTTTTCAATGCGAATTGTCTTTTTTGTAGCTAGTTCTCTTCATTGGCGAAGAACACAAAGTTACACAATAGTCGACGCACTAAACTCTGAGACACTCGCCAACAAAAGGGCCCTCAGGTCGAGTCGGCAGCCGCGAGTTATTTAGCCACTGACTGTTGCGCTTCTGTGTTTGTGTGGGTGCAAATGCAAAGAGGAGAGAATTGCCTCACAAATAAATTGTTTAGCTTCTGCGTTTATTCACGTATATTTTAACTACAATCTATACAAACAAAATAATAGAAGTCTACTCTTGTGCGCATAACACACAAAAACTAGTGTTCAAAGGTACATTGACTGTTGTAAGGGGCTGGTAATAAGCACATGAAAAATCAGATACCTATATGGTAATGGGCGACTTTACATGCAAATTGATTTATTTATCTGAAAATTGATATAAACAACTATTATAGTAATACTGTTATTAGAATATTGACTCAATACGTTTCATATTTAATTTTACATTGAAGCGATCGACATTTTAATTAGTCACAGTTTCTCCAAGATTGATTAAGTTAGGCTTCTCCAAGCCTTCAACGGCTGCGGGTGATAGCTATGACCGGCAGTGGGTCGCAAGAGTATTAGTAGCAGCCATCATTTAAAGTTAATTTATTTAAGTAGTTCCCTTTTATCAATGTGGTAACATACAGCAAAAAGTTTACATTAATAATTTGGAGCATATTAATATCTGCAAAACGTTAAAATTAATACTTGCTCATTTCCACAGGAAACGCCGAGATATATATAGTGCTAGCGCTGCTGATAGGATTCTTGACAGTGGTGGTAGGGTGCTGGCTATCAGACAACTGCTGGTCGCCGGAGCCGGAGGACGCGCTGGCGGGCGGCTGACCCGTAGCGGCGGGCGCGTGCACGCACGTGTAGCGCCCGCCGTCGGCGGCCGACAGGGAGTGCGAGCGCGACCGGGAAAGCCCGTCGGGGGCGGGCTCGCTGTCGCCGGTACTGCCGCCGCCTCCGGTGCGCGGCCCGGTACTGCTGCACGCCGCTCGCCATCTCTGCCGAGCCGCCTGCCTTGGCGTGCCGTGCCAGAGGCAAAACCCTTCAGTTTTCTGACCCGGGCCTTCGCAGGGCTCCTGTCGTCTGCACGAAAAAACTAACGGAAACCATATTCAGACTATTGCGAATGGTGGAGTGTGCGAAAACGATTAGAAACCCTTAGATGTTGCCCATAGTTATAATGGTTACTTGTACGTGTGAAGTTTTATCTCTGGTGAAACGGTAATGAGGTGCCGATTTTTATAAACTACATGAGCTTCGATTAAAATGTCTATGTATTCAATTGTAGGTATGCAAAATATATAAAATGTAACGGTACGCGATGGACTCGAGAAGAGTACACAGAACAATCTGTATGATTACGGATCTCTCATTAAACGCTACGCTTCTAGCGGTCGCTCTGACTTGTCTTCATGATTAACCTTACCTGACCCGCGTGGTGCGCCACAGTTCCCTCTTCGCACCACGCTACTATTGTTTCTAAAAGTATGTGCCTTGAAACGCTTTTCACAACTTGACTTGTAGTTTAGAGCGTGTTTTGAACCCTTTAGAAGAAATTTCTTCTCTCTGTCTTTATGGACGAGTATCCCATATACTAAGTGCAATACACATCATGACCGTGCCTTTACCCTTCTATAGACTTTGAGAGGGACGTAATTAACAATAGGTTTTAAAAATATGCTTTCCTTGAAAAATTCACATTCAAATGATTACTTTTGTATTTTTGTAAAAACCCAGCTTGATTTCTTTTGTTATAATGTAAGACGCATTAATAAATAGTTCTTAATAAGGGAAAGTCAGATAGGACCAAAAGTCTTTTACTAAACAAGCGTCAATTGGATTTTATAAAAATACCATCGTAATAAGCTAGGATACAACTTTGAAGAGACAACGACATGGTTACATGAGTAAATGTAGAATTTTGATACATTTTTGGCAATTTGTAAGTACTCGTACGTACTTTATACATAATTATAAATTTGAGCATTGCGATATTATCTACGACACGTACATCCAATGGCTTAAAATGATCGCTACACCTACCTTACTACAGTAATACAGAATTTTAGTTCTTAAAACGGCTAAAATCTCTTTAATTTTGTCGAAGTGTACGCGTGGGTAGGCAGAGCTTCATGCTGTGAATTTTAAGCAACTTTCTCATTTTTGAATTCTTTTTTGTGCTCTCCCTGGAGGTGTAATCCAAGCTGTTGATTCTTTATTGTAATAACATAATTATTTTGTCGTGATTTGTTATGTTTCACATCGCCTCCTTAATTTGTTTTTGTCTAGTGTTTACCCGCGACTTCATTCGCGTTACACTCTTACAAATTAAAAAATTCCGATATTTTTTTTTTGTAATTGAACGGCTCACTCTTAAATTGTGACGTACATTGAGTTCTCTCTGAAAAATGCTCTGCTAGCCAATGAAAAGCGTGGCGAGATCGATCTGGCCGCTTCGGAGATTAACGTAGACAAAAACCGGACAGACAGGAATTATAAAACCGCGTGTTGGGTTTTGTAAAAATGCTATTAACTACACATAATATTTAAGGAGCCCCTATTTGAAAATTGCGGACTCCAATAAATATCCTTCCTCACCGCTACAAGTGAATTATGGTGTATAATATTTGTTTTAAATGCATTTCGATCCGAATGTTCTCGTTTATTAATGGTCTGTATCGTATTTTGATTTATAGTAAAAACTTCGTAGATTTACTTTACTTTATTTACTTTACTTTACTTTATTTCGTAGTTACATTTCACTGTTACACAACGAAAAGTCCCCACCCATTTTGATATCAAACGAATATTAATAATTCACGACTCTACAAACTGTGATCATTCTCAGAATATTCCATAAAAAACCGATAATAACAATGCAATTAAGCAAGTTCATAACATAAATTAAACTAAATTATACATATGTGTCTAGGTAATCCATAATTAATAATAATGTTCATTTCGCCTCGAACTACTTTCACTTCTTAACATCCCTTTTTAAAATGTTCGTACGCCTTACCGTCTGTCTTGCCGTCTACCTTGCTATGTCTAATTTAGTATAAATGGAATTTTAGGGAATAAAAGGCAAACTGCTGAACCTTGTTTCTAATTTTAATATCTATTACTCATTTATTACGAGTGTTTTAGTAAAAGCGTTGAATACTTTCCATCTTTTTGTCTTTCAATTCGTTGTGATAGATTTAAGGTCATCTGTATGAAGCTGTGAGTCACGCATGTTTTTGATATAAATGTTGTAATAAAGTCAAGTTGTCTACTAAAAAATGTATTCCACGATTTCGCGGCGTACGATTATGGCGTCCTATCACAGCTATTGTTCACGTAGCCTTAGTAATCCAACATTGCATCGTTAAACTTTTTAATTAAACTATATTTATTTACCCGTTTAAACTGCTTATCGCAACAATCTCATGTTTAAAAATGTATCGGCTCAACTCACGTACGTTTTTCGGAATTGCCCGACTAGGATTGTCAGTCTCCGTCGCGACCTCGCTGCAAGCGGCGGGAGCTCATGAGGAAGGACCTCGTACAGGTCCGAAACTAGTCGGGCGAGCCCGAAAAACGAACGTGAGTTAAGTCGGTACATTTTTAATCTAAATGACTCTTTTGGAATTAGGCTATTTCACATCTTGAAAAACTTGTTCAACATAATCACATCAAGTAACATCTGTAAAGCGATATGTCCGGACTCGTAATGATGTCTAATTTAAACGACAGTATTGCTAATAAGCTGAAAACGTAGTCTGGAACATGTTTCTATAGGCGTATTATGGACCTTATACATGGTCCTTTTTATTGCTAATTTACAACTCAAAAAGATTTTTCTACAAACTGTTATTGTATTCAATTTAATGGAACCTTCGAGAATTTTCATATAGCCAGTAGTGCTGCAAACAGTCAATTGACCCTTATTTGAAATGAACGTTATAGAAAGGAAAGGTCAAGTCAAATAGTAAATGAGAAAGTTAATCGTGGAAAGTGCCGGCGAACGCCAATCTAGCACTTGCCGTCAAACTAAAAATGTAAAAAGTAGCTGTGTGAAATTTAAACGTTAAACGGATCTAATGTTTGTTTTTTATCACCACCACTATCAATCCTTTTATCGTTATTGGACATAGTTCTTCTTTCAATATGAGATCTGTTAAAACCAGAGTCTGCCACGCTGACCAAATGCCCGTTGGCGAACTTATTACCTCTATGCATCCTTACAATCAATTTTCAAAATTATCAATCTTATGAATTATAAATTTAGTTGTAGTATTATGGGTGAAATACCAATGCAGGCATAGAATAAGCCAATGTTTATATTATCATAAGGTATTAAAAATGTAACATCACACCTGTAATCCCTGAAGAGGTAAGCAGAAGAGTGTAATACACTCCCAATCTCATAAGGTATTGTTATATTATTTGTATTTAAATAAGATAATTATAAGGATAAAGGTCGAAATATGGAGCTAAACGTACGGAGCACTTTTATTTCAAACTGATGGTTATCCCTTTCTTTGTTCGTGTTGGACACGTAAATATACATTAATTTGTTCAATTACTCGATCGATCTCTTCTAACGTTCATTTATTAATTAATTTCTGTTAGAAGTCCTTTGACTGAGAGAGAAAATCTCATCAGTATAGATTCAGTAATTTCAGAGTTTACTCCGGAAGAGCAAATTGGTAAACAGACAACTCCGCTTTCATTTTTGTCAATTTATCAGTATGAAACTGTTTCAACTGAAACTGTCTGTTTATCTGTTTCGAGAAAAACCCTAATCACTTGAGTATAGGTTTTGGTGACGTGGACTGAAGATAAAGTCTTCAATTGGATATTACTGTGCAGTTTTGTTTACGTCCATGGATATATTCGGATTAAAAAAAACTAGCAAAACGATCGAATTTGTCACAAAGGAGCAAAAGTTAAATTGTTATAATTTATTTAATTTGCATAACTACGTTAGTTCAGTGTGTGATAATATTACAATAGATATTAATGTGCATTATTGTCTCAATCAATTATTGACAATATAGGGCCGATAGTGTTGGTTGTTGAAGGTAGCCTCCAAAGCTAGCCAGCAGAGCGTGGTGCGGGTGTGGTTATTCATCAGTTAAAATGCTACTAATATTTCTAAATTTATCTTGATAGTGCACGTACCAAGATAATTAGAATTTGTCCTTAAACACGGTAAAGTCCAATATATAAAAAAATTCGTCTTATAATTTGGAAAACACTTCTAATAATTAAAACAAATTGACTAATAATTATAAATAATTGTCTAATAATTTAAAAAAATTATCTAATAATTAAAAAAATTGTCTAATAATTTTAAAAAATTGTCTAATAATTAAAAAAAATTGTCTAATAATTTGAAAAATGTATTTAGTCAACAACGGATGCGGATTATTCTAACGCTTTCCTGTTTCCCTATGATCAGTAGAGCGTAGCAGGGGATACGTTACACCATATCTCCCCTACTCCAACTTCATGGGGGCAGAAGTAGAACAGCGCATGAACCCCATGCTGAAATTCAAGGGGAGGTAGCTAGTCGGCTTTGTTATTATAATATGCATTATCTCAACACGGCGATGACTGTTGACGGATTTTGTATATGTCTTTAGATAATTAATTAATTAATTTAACGAATCTGATACAGAATAAAACTTACGAAATCCACTTGAGCCAGTTCCCCAAATTTTATATTAATTACGTGTAGGATATATAGAAAAGCCTCTTAATGAGGATTAACAAAAATGAAACGATTAATACACCTTGAATATTTATCTCAAAAATTAGCCGTGAAATTAATAAAATGATAATATAGATGACTAAACTTTCTAGTTTTTAGCAACCGTAACGAAACCATTTTTAGCTCTCAACCGCATTTCGCGTTCGTTATATTTCGAGTTTTTTTATGAAATTTTTGCATTGTCGATATTGTTTCTTTTACTTTCGATTAGTAGAGATCGTTTCAGCTTAAATAACATGCTACGGATTATGCAACGGCTAATACTAAAAGCATTAAAGTTTTCTTCTTATGTAGGTATATTACGTCAGACGATTTCAATGAGTGTTATCACAGAAATTATCTTCACAAAACTCGTGTTTTGTAAGGAATATAAATTCTAAAATTTCATAATTAAGGAGTTGCAGTTTAAATGATAGCAACACGATAGTTAGAATCGATTGTGGCTCATAAATAGCATTGACGGCATAGTGTTGGCAAAAAGCTTTCACCAGCACAATGAAACAGATCAGAGAAAGGGTTCGCGGTGCGCAGCTGTCCTGCGGGCGCTCCGCCCTCGCGGTCCACGGCCCCGCGCCTCTCGTCCTCTCTCCGAACGAAAAGAGCGTCCGCGACCCGCGCCCCGTGCAGCCGGCGGCGCGCCGCACACGGGACATCGCACACGCGGCCGCCGACCAGTCGCCCGTCACTCCCCGACGCGAACGGACGGCTGTCAAGCAACACCCCGCGACACCGACAGCCATGCGGTGAAGTGAAACTGTCAAACGTGATACGCATTCGCACACCGAAGTTATTCGGTTTCAGTGACGCGTTTACATTTTTCTGTTGTATCTCCTGTGGTGATATTGTGTACACGAAGTGGTGCCACTACATTGGAAAATTGGATTATACTAACGTATAATGGCCTTAGCTAGGTGAGCTATTTTGGTTGTTGAAGTCAATACGGAACTAGTTTAATTTGCTATGTTCTTCGAAGGACTTTCCGTCATTAGAGTTGTTATTCGATTCTGTGTACTCGTAGCGAACTTGAAATTAATTAGTCACATACGTTTGTGTTACGTTTATATATGTGTATGTGTGTGTGTCTTATTTTAACTGATAACGTTATCAGCTGTAGTGTAATCGATGAATAAGTTATCTTCCTGCTTCATGTATCATTGTTTAATGAAACAAGATCGAATGATACAAATAGCGAAAGTTACATTGGCCCGTATGCGTTTAACTTTCTTTGTTGTGTAAGCTGAACGTCAAATGACATTGGTAGAGAGAGCAGCTTAGAAATCTAGTTACTTTTACAATTATTAATAACATGGACTATGTGTTGCTAGCATACAATAATCGGTACACAGTATGCTTTGCATCGCAGCGTTACAACAGTTTAGTAGAATTTCTCGTCCGATTTCTTTCCGCTCCCCGAGCTACATTAATGCAATATCGATGTTTTCTCTGCGCGCACCCCAGTTTGTTTCGTTTTCCTAAAATGTTACCCCTCCTTTACCCGGTTTTGGAGCGTTATTATTAACAGTTTTGTTACCATGTATCTTTCTACCGTCCGTGCTAATAATGTTAAATCGTTATTTTTACATCTTTCATCATTATTGAATGCTGTCAGTTGTGGACCCTTGATAATCCCATTAAAGCTATAAACGTCAATAGCTTGTTGTGTTAAACAAAATAAATTGTGACACTACACACAATAAATTAAGTGCCTACATGCTTACTTTTATATGTGAAACGACGTCTGAAATCACGTAAAAAAAACGAAAGTTTTGTCGTACCGCTGGAAATCTATACACATCGTAACTTCGGTCGTTTCGCTCTGTTGTCTCTTAGCAGGTAACAAAACGACCATGGCCGAAAAGTGTTCGCCTGCTCGCCCAAAACATTTTTTATACCTTTTTCTTTTTGTGAAGGTTCTAAATTTAACATTCCGGTCTTCACCGATGTCTTATTTTGATTGACTCTATAGAAATGTCCCTACAGAGTTGGAAATATACGTTGCTTTGGAAAATATATCCACGAAATTGAAATTTTGCAACCTCGAGAGCTCTTTTACGTATACAAATTTGATAGAATTTAAATAGTGTTTGTTCGTAAAATCTATTGTGTATATGCGGGGATGTAGAGTGGACAAAAGACAGTCTTGCAAGGATGCGCCTGTCAGGGTCGATACCCTACCGGCGGGGAACGCCGGAATACCTCGAAGCATGCCGAGTAAAGAATATTACGCGACTTGTCTGTGCTGTATCGATTGAACAAATGAAATTTTCACTAATTTCTTATACTAGCGACACTGTGATTAAAACCATAAGCACGTCAACATATAAAAGGTAGAACTTTACATATATACTCAATTGTGAATTTGTGTGAATAAATACCTCTTTACATTAGTAAAATATATAGCACACGGTTAATATATTTTTAAAGCCATTATCAGGTATCTAGCCTGCTTGAACACATGATGTAAATTGTCCCATGTATACCTATATCGTAAGTAAAATCTGTAAATTTTTTTCCTACATTTCCCTTGATAGCTAACTATCAGTCCTCGTGAATATTTACTTGACGTCGATAGTTATATCAACTAACGTTATAACAGCAAAATGGGCCACGTGGTAATCAAGATACAATACTATTATGGCTCCACATAAACCGCTTCTAGTTGTCTCTCTCATTATATTTCAGTTAAAATATAACATGTAAAAATTTTTTGTATACATATTTCGTATCTTCAAAGATATAACATTTTTTATAACGGAGAACAATATTATTCGCATTAAGATTTGCCGCTGATCATAATACGTCAAACATTCCTGATGCTTTTTTTTTAAATAACAAAACCGAGACGATTGTCTATGGAGCTCTCGTGTTTGTATATCTTGATCGAATAATACAATTCATAATTTAACAATTTCTATCGATTTCGTTTTATCTCGTTTTCACCCTTAAATGTTTCATTGCTTTGCATTGGTTATTTTTACACCCAAATAAAAGTCTGGCTGCTATTTCAGCAGGTATGTTGTTAATAACCGACACATCTTGCTAGTTTTTTTTTCCAATAAAATCCAAAACCAACTATGTAACTTGGTCCCTAAAACCCAGGTATATTTTGGTATTTAGCGGTCACAGAGCCCGTGCTATTTATTATGTAGCTTTTGGGATACTAAAGCTTCAAAGTGCGTGATAATATTTAAGATATTGTACATCAGTACGATCCGTTATATACGCGGAATACAAATCGACCCAAAGCTTTGCAATACTGTTATGTACAAGGTTATCCATCTATATATATTTATACGTCATATTAATTATGGACATATATATTGTTAATGCTAATATTTCCAGCTAAGTATTTCCGCATAATATTACTGGATTTAAATTGTACATAATTATCTCATTGTTATATACAATCAGCATTATATACACTCTTTGTCAACGGTATATAATATCGACGACGTTTCTTATCTGAAATCGTATATATTCACATACTCTACGTGCCGTGCGAATATATTATCTGTAAACGATAGCTATCGTCTTACTGTTCAGTTTCAGAGGCAATATCTATTTATACGCGTGACTCTACTTTAGTTTTTTATATGGTCATCATCATTATTAGCCTACTCCCATCCACTACTGGATATTGGCCTCTGCAATGGCACGTCACAGAACTCGATTTTCAGGTCTTCGCATCCAACCACTGCCTGCCACTTTGCGTATATCATCACTCCATCCAGCTGGAAGGCGCGTACACTACATTTGCCAAGTCGCGGTCTCCACTCCAGAACACGTCTGCTCCAGCGGCTGTCGGTTCTGCGACGGATGCGACCAGCCCACTGCCACTTCGGCTTGCTAATCCTTATATAACAAAGATAAACTCTATTATCGACTAAAATCAGACCAATTTTTACATTTCCATCGTGTGTTTATTTTGTTAAGAAAACGAAAAACTTGCTAATGAAATACGGGTTAAATGTGTATAATTGAACGCTTTGTCTCTCCGTCTCTATCTAAAAGCGTGCCAGTTAAAGCTTGCGCGGCTACCTTCTAATTCGATTGTTTGAATAAGTTGGGCGAGGTTATTTCGCAAGAGAGTATCAATTTAGCCGAGGGCTCGCGCGCTCCTGTTTCGTGACAGCGGTATGCGATAGCTGAAGTGGGTTGCCTGCTCTCGTCGCTCTACACGCTGGCAGAGCAGCTTCGTTACGGAGAACATTCCCGGTTTCTGAAAATCAATGTTTATATATCGGCCGCAGGGTTCCCTCCTATGCATTAATTGGGTTATATAATAATATAAGACCACTCCTGTATTTCCCCGAAGGGGTAGACAAAGGCATGTAGTACACTCCACGCCAGTTATATTATAGGTCCCACTACGGAATTGTGTTATGTATATAATATTCCTGTTGTTCGCTGATATTTTAAGTCAATATTATCACACAATTCTCTACAAATCTGTTTTGTTTTTAATGTTATTCAAATGAACTATCATTTGAAGCTCACACCATAGCAATTTGTTGTCGTGTGTGAGACAAGTATGTGTCGCAAGTGAATATCATTTCAGCTGAGGGTCTGCTCGAATAACCGGGCCCACACGCCGGTGCTCCTGTTCTACGACAGCGGAATGCGATACTCACTGTGGAAGTGGGCTGAGCACAGCTTGTGTTGCCAAACGAGACCGGCTGAGATAGACATTGCTGGTGAACACGAATTATTAGTTAGCTTTATTTATTGTTTACGAAGATAAAAGCTTTGGATCGATTTCGTCAATCCGGTTTATTACTTTGATGGGAGATGCTTGTAATTATTTCGTCAGTTTGGAAACGTATCAGCTCAAGTTCGACTTTTTTAGTTTTATACAATGAATGTAATTATAAAGTTTTGCTATCTTTTAAGGTAAAATTGGTGTTTTATTTATTTCTGCTACCGCGTATTTTCCCACATCACGCTTGGCAACACTAGCTACGGTGGCGGCAAAATCGGCCGCGACGTGTTTTATTTACGATAACATTCAGTTACAAATATTTTTGTCTATTGTTCAACAAAACGGTAAAAAAACAAGTAACTAGAGCACGCCTAATGTTATTGATTAAGTATACTCTCAGCGTTACACTGAGCCTATCAATACGGGATAAAGTCAGTACTAATTACTGAGTATACGAAGGTCGGTAATATGTTTTTTTTTTTTTACAAACTCCATTACCTGCCAGTTCAATCCATTGATATCAAATAGAGGTCAAATTGTTCCTAATAAATTGATGGATTTTAACACAGATAATATCATGATAACTTCGATCAGACCGACGATTGACCTGACCAAACTTCATGATCCATAATTTTATCAGTCTACCATGATCAAGGTCGCGGATCGAACACCTGTAAAGCTAGTTACATATGTATGCACATAATTTGTTTTAATCGAATAAATATTTCGACCTATCCGTAGAATAAAGTTCCATAAGAACACGTGACCAACACACTTTTTCTTTATGTTTTAGACTATTTAGATCTATATTTTATGGTAGTGAAACAAAAATTTAAATAAATAAAAAAAAATTTAACTTTTGTGTCCCTGCCATAACATATAGATCTAAATAGTCTAAAAAATAAAGAAAAAGTGACACATATCCCCTTTTTTTTTTTTTTTTTTTTTTTTTTTTTTTTTTTTTTTTTTTTTTTTTTTTTTTCTTTTTATCTTTCTTTTTTTGTAATATTTGTTTTTTTCTTTTTTTGGGGTTTTAAAGATG
>DWJK01001214.1:0-17768 GCA_018248815.1 Croniades pieria auraria | reverse complement strand
TTTCTTCCCTTATCTTCTTGTACGGCGCGACTCTCCCATTAACAAAGTTGACGATTTCTGTGCTGTTCGGTTGAAACCCTTCATTCAATACAACAAACGCCTTTGGTCTCTCTCCACTCCTGGGATCTTTCACACCGATCACCGCCGCGTCGAACACAGCTGGATGCTTCTTTATCACGCTCTCCAGTTCCGCAGGTGGGACTTGAAACCCATTTACCTGCATAAAAATGAGATTCCACATCAAATAAGAATTAACGCTTTAAATGAACGTTTTGCAGCATCCTTATATGTAGTTCTATTAAAACATTCACATACATACACATACATATGTATGTACGCAGAACGCAATGTAAAATCTAATAAATTAAAAAAAAAAAGTCGACCCATTTGTCATTCCACTGTTGGAATATGGATTTCCTCTCGTATTGAGAGGGTTAAGGCCTTAGTATGTCACGCTGGCCAAGTGCGAGTTGGCAGACTTCACACACCTTAGAATTTTTTTTATATAAATCCTAAGTTGTGCAGGTTACCCAGCACGCCCGGAGTGAGAGGCTGAACTCTTAACCACTAGGCCATCACTGCTTACGTTTTGATCCACCGAACTATATAAAATGTAACCATTTCACGTTTCCTAATATTTTCAAAAATCACTATTTTGTTACGAAACTAAATACTGAACAGTGGACTCAGATACATCAATTAATTGTTAACAATGTTATCTTTAGACAATCAACCTCTGTGGTTTAGTATTGTTCCTGAAACAAGTGACGGTATTACATAGGGGTAAAATAACAGTGCCGAAGAGTCATTACGGTTAATCTGATTATAGTAAAGTGATTTTATATTAAAAAGAAATCTGAGGTGCCCTTTCTTCACAAAAAGCGTCTCCTACGGCAAAAAATGTGAAAGACGGTTTAATCCGAAACTAATGGCAACAATTTATTTGGGCCTATATTCATTTTTTAATTCCACCGACGCGACCCCAAATGTAGGATCTAGGGAGGTGTACTATGAATAAATATGTGTATTTAATAAATATTATAGGAAAAAACGTTGTCAAATTTTTGCGCTTATTTACGTTCTACGTATTTGTTTGTTATTATTCGCAAACTTCAAATGTACAAATGTTCAGAAACTCTAAAGGTGATATCCCGTATGAATAATGGAACTCAAATATAAACTATGTTCATTCATTATATATTTGTTGATGCATCTTCCACATGACAAACATTGCACTGCGTCTCTGACCTACTTTAAATATAATAATGTAAATATAAGAATAGTGTGGGGCGTCCCCGCACACGGCCATCTAATCCCAAATTAAGCATCAAAATACCTTCCGTTATGGTAACCAGACGGCTAATAAAATACATATATACATATTATAAATATATACTTATATAGATATTTTTAAACCCAGGCACAGAGTAAATACTTGAATACTGGTATTTATTCTGGATAGAAATCGAACCCGCAACCCTCGATGCAACAGTCAGTTTCACTAACCACTGCACCGACAGGCCAGTGGTTAAGCACAGTGAGATGCGCTACCAGCATCAATTTCACGAATACTAAATGACTGTATCATGAGTACTGTTGCCTGCAGAGCTAGTCTCTTGCATCATAAAAATGAAACCGCTATCATTTGCAAATCAGATAACACATTTCATAGTATAATACGGTACCTGCACGGCCGAGCTTTGCTCGGTATTTTTATATTTCGTTGTTAATATATCAATTATATTGTATTATATTGTTTATAAGCATCTTTTTTCAAAGATCTTTTAGGCATTTTTAAGTGAACACGTGAGTTAAAAAGACACATATTTTATCAATAACATAAGTTAACAATTGATTTTCTTGGTCTAACTTCAATCCAAACACTCGTTGGCTTAAATAAGTGTAGTTTAACAGCGCCATCTATTGAAGTAGCTTTAGTGTTGATTTGTTGGTAAAGCAGTAAAGTTTGCTTGAAAACTCGGAAGAAAACGCATTTTCTAAAAATGAAACCTAGATAGATCGATTTATCGACCTCGAAACCGCCTGCATACTAAACATGAAAATCGTTTGAACCGTTTCCGAGATTCCGATTATATAGACTTAGTCTGGCCATAAATACTGCTACAAAGAAAAACAACATTTTTTACTAAATTGCTCGTTTAAAGGTATTAGATTTACACAATACACAAATGCATGTTTGCACGAATCGAATGATTTGCAAAACAAAACAAGAAAAGCGTCTAACATCTAGATTAGAACAATAGAATATATTTATGCTTTTTAAAATTGTCTGTTTTTAAAACGCAAGCAAGAGCCCCTCCTAATGCCGTTTTTTGTTAATTTTTCTTAACCCAAGCCCCGAAGGGCCCGCGCATTCCTACTAGATAATCTAACACCGTGGATAAGGAGGAACATTACAATTGATTTTAAAATTCTATTACAGTAACGGAGGCATAGCCGTGAGCAGTTGGGTGTTTATGGTACTCCTTGACCGCCCCTTGAGTAAACAGACTACTAATGACGAATAGATGACTCGGTTCGTCAAACAAATCGAGCCAGGTTTCTCACTAGCGGCCTCTTCCATCAATCACTACACGAAGCATTTAGGGGATAACTTTTTATAATATACGTGCCTTACCGTATTTATAACTTTTTTCTGGATAGGTATAAGAAAACGTAACATCACGCCAGTATGTCGTCAAAGGGCTAGGCAGGGGAGTGTATTGCACTTCCACGTTTCAGCAATTATGTGTACGTCTCACTATAGTATTTAGGGTGAGTATATTGCCACACACCAGCTACGGATCGAGGTTCCGAGCTACTACTAGGAATTTCAATTTAGAAAAACCTAATAATAGCCGACCCGGGGATCGACTCCAGGTCCTCTCGTTCAGTAGTCGCGCTCGCAATCACTCGACCAACTAGACAGGTTTTTGTGGACAAATCACTGTAGTAACAATAAATTTATAGTCAACGTTGCCTACATTCCACATTAATTTTATGCCCAATGTATACAACATTGGGTATAAAATGTGTACGTAACATCACGCCTGTATTCTCCGAAGCGGTAGGCAGAGGAGTGTAGTGCACTCCCACGTTTACCAGTTACGTTTAATTTCCATGGAATAGGTGGTGAAACTACTCGTATTGCCATACACCGGGCACAATTCCAGATTCCGAGTCGCAATTAGAAATTCTAAATTAGAAAAATCCAATACTACCCGATCCGGGGTTTGATCCCAGAACCTACGAATCGGCAGTCGCGCTTGCAACCACTCGACTAACGAGGCAGTCAAGGCAATCAACGAGGCAGTAAAATGTACACCGAAGTAAAATTATACGTAGCAGAAACTTCGATAACTTCTTTAAATGATCTTTATTATTAAAATGTGGAATTTATAATAAAATAGTACGGAATCTATTAATAAAATAGTATAGAAGTACAACTAATTAAAAATAACAAATAATGTTGACGAATTTATATAAAAGAATACATGAGGCAATTGCTCGGGTTAATCGATTAACGGTTATTGCAGTTAAATTCCTTACGCCTTATAAAAACCAAAATTAGTGATCCCCTGATAGTAGCTGCTGTTTCGTTACGAAGTAATGGAAACTTCTACACAGCGTTAATTGATCGAGTTATCAACGCATTTACCAATAACAGGTTTTTGATCAATACGCCGTAAAGTGAGATACGTCTGTGCCTACAGATCTGAATGCGGGAAAAAATCCGGTCTCCTCTAAATAACAGTAACAGTCGCGAGTAGCGCCTACCGCTGATCGTGTTCTTCCGTGTCACAAACATCTTCTATTCCAAAGTCCCGCTATTGAAAAATATTCTGATTATAGTTATTTTTCTATATAGTTTATGAATATAATCGATTTATAATTGATATATATTTATACTATGTAGTTTATGATATATTCCAATTTTTTTTATTGTTGTGATAAAATTAGCCCATTAATCAAGACATGTTATTGAAACAATTCTATATTATGCGGGCGTAATAAAACATAATTTTAGACTTGAGAGATCTCTACAAAATACGAGTATGTCACTTTCTATTTCGCGCAATGCAGAGAAGAGTAGAGTCCAGATTAAGGGTGATATCATATCTAAAAACAGTAAATAAACGACGATCACCATCCACTATCTGTTTACGAGACGCTGTCTGGCCCATTACCAATTTGATTGGTAACTAACAAATTCTATAAACAAAATTTAACAAGGTATTTCGACTAGCTATTGCTAGAGTTTAAGATGCCCTAATTTATTTATAAGAACAAAGCAGTTAATATCTTAGTAAGATCTAATAATATTTATTTCACTAGCTTCAAATACAAATGGATTAAACACTGTAAAGACAGCGGAACAGGCTTGGTCATAGAGACGATACATGCTAATGACGTTCGCGTAGATCCCGCACGAGTCGTATAATATTTTTGTATAGGCAAAACAGTAAACAGTAAGTTTACCGTATTGAAGTGTGTTTGTGGGAATTGTTATAACAGCACGCTTCAACAGAAAACGGAATTGCAAACGCAGCGCCACACGTAGCTGCTTACTCTTGACTACGGCCAGGTCATATATACGAGTAGCAACATGATTGACTTGCATGGCGCGTGCTATTTTGTCATTTACATTTAGCTACAAATCTTTCAAGTCGTCCCGAGCAATAAATAATTCCTACGAAGCGGCGTACTATATTAGCTTGACAAATTTATACACTACTAAGTACTTGTTTTACAGAATTACGCCGCGTAAAGTAATTCGCGGATTCTTCATCAAAAACAAAATTCATTCAAGATGCCTCAATGCTTACTAATGGTTTTGAAAAAACTGCTTCTTTCCTGTTAGGAGTTTTTACAATTTTATCTTAAAAATGATTTATATGGACTCCCGCTATTCTTGTTTACGAAGTGATCGCCGAACACAAAGCGGGAAGATCGATATCGCCTTACATAAATGCGTTCGGCATGATGCGAGAATTTTGACACCAAACATGTCCGATAAGATCTGAACACATCTAATATTTTAAACAAACTCTTTTATAGGGGTTAACTTAATTTTTAGGGAACAAAAGATGTATTACCGCTCGTTTGTTTTATTACAGAGCGAACGTGATTGTTTTCTAATTCCTAATGAAATGTCGCTAAAGATCTTCATGTTAAACGTTTTCATTCATTGTATTTTCGAGATATTTTCAATATGCACGATGCTAGTTAAAAATTGATTAAATTAAGCGATTAAAATTGAGCTTACAAATCAATGCGGCAGGTTTCAGATATGTATGATCGAGATGTTTTATCGTTCATTATGCAAATAGGTTTGATAAAAGGTCGACTGACAAACGAAGCGTAATACCATCACAGGTGTTTTGGACTAGCGCAATAATAAATACAATTTAAGAATCTTACGTCTATTAAATAGTGACGCGATATCCGTGACCATTTTTACAGTATGTAGCATCGTATTTCTAAAGCTGTTTATACGGGAAAGTACCTACATAGACATATCATAATGATTTTTTACCGTTAATATTATCACAGTAGTATTTATTATAAAAATGAACTATATTTGTTATGTAAATGACAACTTACAATCACTGAACTCACTCAAATTAATTAAAATAGTTGAATATGCCTCATCTCTAATGTAATGTAAATAACCCAGTCAGGTAATTTTTATTAATCCCCTGTTTGAGGTCTGTCGCTTATGTCTACGGGCGGCAGCGGTTAATTCCTGTAGGTTCACATGTATTATAAACTGAAAGTTAACGACCCATAACACTGCACTTACATTAATGTATTTATCTAGTGTATCAATTATATTATTCCAATTCTTAACACCTGTTTATAGCTCACTCACGACGACTGACTTTATTATGATTATAACTTTCCTAACACGCATTAGATATGTCTAATCTCAAGAACTGTTCACGCGTATAAAAAATTCAAATCATTAAATCCGTGGAACTGTCAACTATATAACATTCATTAATAACTTAGTCGAACGGATTCGACTTCCTGTAGTAAACCCACATTTTACTCGATATTATATGCCCTTCCCCATAAAATTTATTGTCCAGTATAAAATACCTACAGCCTAATTTCCTTTCATAGGTAGTTCTACGAATACCTGCCTATCTCACGTGCAGAAGGCATATGGGTATTTTTTCAGCAAGGTATGATATGTATGTCAGCAACTATAACAATACTATCTATGTACAATTTCATATCTATGTACACGCCGGTCAAGTACCGGTTGGAAGACAGCCTTACAATAAATTGTAGGAAAGTCCCGCGCGCCGAACAGTCCTTACTGTGTTCTTGCAGTCTCGAGCGACTGACGTTCGATCTTAAGAAAGCACACAATACCATAACGTTGTATTTGTTGGTCTGAGTTTCAGACCCCCGAAAATTTTAGCAGAATTCTCAGCATTGATGAAATCCATAACGTCATCACTGCTCAGGGCTATTCAGGAATAACTAAAGAATGTTTAAAATAATTAGCATTGCGCTTGCAACGGATATCTTGGTTCGGATCTCTGGCTCCTAACACAACTAAACTGCAGACGAAGAGTTCCTTGATATAAAATAAAAAGACTTCCTGCCTCGTTGGTCGAGTGGTTGCAAGCGCGACTGCCGATCGGGAGGCCCTGGGTTCAAATCCCGAGTCAGATACTATTGGATATTTCTAATTTAGAATTTCTAATAGTGACTCGGAGTCTAGATATGTGCCCGGTGTATGGCAATAGGCTCACCATAGATTAACTTGTGAAACGTGGGGGTATTCTACACTCCTCTGCCAACCCCTTCGGTGATTATAGGCGTGATGTTAGGTAAAATAAAAAGCACTCATCTACATTGTTTCTAGACTTTCCAATTACTGATAGCAGCAATGATGATATGCATTATGTATTTACTTGAACAATATATTAATTGCGCAAGTCTCTAGTATGTATTCACCCACAGACCCGCTGCCCGTATTCCATCTGCGCGTAAAAAATAGAACCTGGCTGATGTTAGTATCTAGTCGTAAAAGAGGAATAAAAGATGCGTAGAGTCGTATTTCGTTTGTTTGAAAATATATTTTGTGTATCTTTTTTGTATATTACATAACAACACGCCTAGATTTCCGCGAAGGAGTAGACAGAGGAGTGTAGTGTACACCCACTATTTCATGGAATAGTGATGAGCATGTTTAAATGTTACCTTAATTAAATAAAGGTAACAACCCTAATTAAATGAAGGTAACCGGTAGTTTATATAATGTTAACTTACTCTAACTAATGTTAACTTTAGATATCAATAAATACCGTATGTAGTTAACGTTAAAAAATTATATGATACCAATTAAGTAGTAATTAAAAAGTCTCATTGATAGTAATTAGTGCTTTGAATAAGATGCTTACGTTTCTAAACTATGTCATTACTGAATGCTTTGTAAGAAGTAGCTGGAAAAAAAATAATTTATTTTTCATTTTGCTTACTATTTTAGTTATTAGAGATATTTACTGAATTTAACACAGATAGCCTCTATTAGAATCAAGATCATAGATGTTAGAAAGGCGGGTTGGACATTAGTGGTCAGTGTGGTTGGACGTATGCAAAACCAAACCAGTCTGTTGCAGCTGACGCTTAGAGGATATTAGCTGATCCACCATCTACACGCAAATTGTTTCTTTCGCCCGCACTTTGTACGGCGTTAGGACGACATCCACACACACACCATGTAACATCACTGTCTGTTCTCTTAATTTTTTAATGACACGTCTCTTTATCCTGCTTTTTTATCTTGTACTGTAATTGGCTAGCAAATATAGCGTAATAGCTTCGTATATCATACGTGCAGATATGCGCATATTGATCATCTATTTCATGTATTGCATTTGCCACATATTGGACGGTATCATTATATCTAAATACATCAACAATCATTATCTTCTTACAACAGGGCGATGTTTTTGTAGGACGCGTTTTAATGTCTAGATATGACATAACTTCAGCACAGAACTGTCTGTAACAAGTGTATCCAGTAAGGGAGTTGCACCTGCTAACACCCAATACTTACGAGGCTTGGTTAATTGTCTCCGATGCTAGTTTACATAAGCACTCAACATGTATTTAAAGAAAACAGTAATTAATATATTAACTTAATAACTTGGTAAAATAGCTGATTCTTGAGAATGTAACGTAAACTTAAAAACCTTTAAAAGGCTTACTTGTCTTTATTGACATTGAATTTTTGATATACTTGTTCATTATTTATGTGCTCTACTAAATTTAAAAAAAGAAAAAACAAATATTGTAGTTAAAAGGACCTACTTCATTCAAATCAGCTTAGATCAGTAAACATTCGATAATTCAGTGAAAAGTTAACAAAATTGCTGGACAAAAAGTGAATGTAGAATATTCAAATAGGTTTGAATGTTAAAATATTAATTACACTTGTACGATAATTAAAACAATGTATAATGGATCGCTGGAGCGTCCTTCGCGAAGGCCGGGTGGCGGGCGAGTGAGTGACCTGCGCGCCGCGCGACTGGTCGGCCGCGTGCTGCAGCACCGCGCAGCCATCGCCATGTTAATTACCACGACCAATAAGGCGCCCCGCCAACATGCTTTTTTTTAATTTATGAATTGCTTGCAAACTCACTTCATTAATGTAGTATATTTTGTATCGAAACGTTTTTCAGGCGTTACGGACGTGTGATGGCCTTGATCAAAATGCCAGTGTTAATTCTCGCCGAGCACGACATAGACGTGTCACAGCACGAGTTATCCTTCCACGGCCTTTTTCGGTATGATGACTACTGGTATCCATTGTTTTATTGAAAGAAACATCTTAGTGTTGCCACCGAATTCCTGATCCTTATATCGCAAGACGACGTTTAATAGTAGTAGTTATTCGTTCATCAGTAAACTAGTTTACAGTATATCTCAAATCCACTTTTTAATATTCGGCTTACAACTATAACTATGCCTATGCATTTATAAAATATTACTTCGGTAAATAAAATTTTATAATTAACATTACAGCTGAGTCTTATTAAATGATTATTATAATTATTGATAATACACATATTTGTAACGCCGTAATACTTTAAAACGCAGTTACGGATAATAAATTGCGAATTTAATTTCCAAGTCTCAAAACAATACATTTCGCCAATATTTTGATTGGTCGTCGAACTCGTCAACGGTGGAGATCAAAAGCGGCCGGCCGACGTCGGATTGCGTATCGATCCTGGAATCTTTGTCATTCGCGCTCGAGTTGACTCGGCGCGACGTCGCCGTAACACGAGCGCCGCCGCTGTTGGCAATTAATGTAACCAAAGATCATCAATAAACATCTTTATCACTTCATCGCCTCTGACACCGGGAGTACTTAAACATCTAGGGACCAGTGCGTTATAAGTTTTGAATATTCAGTCACGCACGCCTTTCAACATACCGGGCCAGAATGAACAAGTAATCGGGCGTTTCGCGCTTTTTGTTTTGCATTAATTTGCTTCCAATCACGAAGTGTCTTAAGACTGAATTTTATTAATTTTAAGTTACTTATAATGCACAATGTTATGCAGTGGGATGATTTCAACCAAAATAATGTCATGTGCAAGCCATAATCGTTGCTTCTCTGATCCTATCGATGCTAGTCAGGGTTAACGCGGATAAACGCTATGCTGTTCTAATGACCAAGTGCTGTATATTAAAGTACGCTGGACCAATTATGACCATTTAAAAGAATGGCCGAGGCGTATGACGGACCGGCCGGTGTAGCCGTCATTCCATCTACGGTAATCCGATGTTGGATCGATGCGCCAGCTGTTTGATATTGTTATGTTGGTAACCTAGCTGCTCTAGAGTTTCTTGTACCCGAATGCATCAAGACGCAAAAATGTAGTGATGACATTACCATATCTATCGCTTCAAAACATTGGCTAAACGAATACCAATAACTGAACAATGACTTCCTGTTTTCTATGTATCTTTCTGTTTCTCATTACTGTAATCCTCAGTGTGACTTTGAAATGGAATTACGACCCAGAGAAAGGTATTTCTTTGTTGATAAGTTTGAAAAAACGAATTAATGGCTAATCGTGTGCAGCCGCGATATCGATTGCGTGGCGATCCAACGCAACTCGAATCCGTCGCGTGAAGCCGCACGGAGATACGCGATGCAGATCATGCGCAATGATAAGGTAATCACATGCGTATCGGTTACTCGTCGCTGCGTGCGTACTCTCTGCGGTGCGGCCGATGAAATATGCTGCTGTGAATGTTAACTATTACTGGAATATTACAAATCCCTTTGGCGATTATTAAACTGTGTGAGTCCATACCTTTAGGAAAGAAAACATAAGCAACTTATCTTTGCCACAATTAAAATTGTTGCAAAATCACCAAGAGTTGACTGGTATAGCATACCACTAGGCATTAAGTCTGACTTTCGTATAAACACTAACCAGCATTTTAGGTGATACAATAAAGAAGAAATAAATAAATAAAAAGTGAAATACTTCCGACCGCGCGTACATAAACGTCGCGGAATATTCAAAAGTTGTTGATAACTAAAGCTTCCATTTTGACTTTTGTTACGTACTTGGAACGAAATTGGTAAGTTACGATATACAGAAACGGCGCAACTCCAAGTACTACACCCGTGTTATCTGGCGGTGTTTAGCCGCGCGGCCGCCGGGTGATGCTCCTCCTCCTATTGTGCTCCACAATGCGCTGTAACTTCTCACTAACGAGGCCGACGAATACTGCTGTTACAGGCGGTAGGCGGATATTGAGAATCTCAAACCCTTGGCTGTGAAGTGTGAAGCGAAATACGAGAACAACCAAATGCACATGCTTACAATTCTATTGAGAGAATACATTATAGAAGGAAAATTGAACCTTAAGAAAATAGCTGGATGCTGCTGGATTTAAAGGCCAAGGCCCGGTTAAAGTGGGGCCGATTATTTCGGGGAGGTTTATATCCAGCAATAGACTTCTAAAGGCTGAATGAATCATTGAGATTGTTGATACTCGTACATATGTACGTATGTATGGTCTCGGCACATAAAATAATATATAGGTCAATACAACTTGGGCATATATATGTATACATAAAGCGAGCTAAATGCGTACAATATAAATAAATGCACAGAGAACAATTTCATACGTTAGATATTTATTTAGTATGTTACGTATTGGCCTGCCCGCGTGACACACCGCTGGACATGTCCAACTGCATAATTTTAAACATTTCGCTCTGTTACTTGACCCACACAATTTCGACCACTGCGTGCACATATTTGTAAAAAAATGTACCAAAAATTATCACTTTTGGCATAGGTATAATACTGATATGTTAAATAATAACTTGCACGCACCTAGGTGAGCAAAACGAAACGAATTAAGGTAGTTCATCCTCTATGGCTGTACAGTGTATTATGTATGTATATGAGCCATATGTTGATGTTAACCTACCCCTTTTTTCTGTATCTTATCCTCACCATGAAGACAAGTACTACAAGTGTACTAATGACATTTTAAAATTGAAAATATTGCATTTCGCGTAGGTATATTTTTAATCACTTCACAATTATAAATAAAATAAGCTTGTTTTCCGTCGTTCCGAAGAGAACGATTTGATGGCTCTGATCGATAATGTTAGGCGTAATTTAAAAATATTTGACAATCAAATGAAATAGTGACGTAATCCACCACCACCAATTCACTTTAAGAAAATATGGTGAAGTAGGCTCCAAATTGATCTCTAACGGGAACTTGGAGCAGACACGATTACTGATATACATATGAAATGTTTGGAAAATATTTTGAAAACGGCTTTTTAAATTTTAATACAAGTATATATCGGAAGAAGTGTAACATCACTTCCTACCGCCTGGCTCACACGAAGATCTTCTATAATCGTATCATTGAACCTCATAAGGTGATATAAATGACATATTATTTGACTTCTCTTTAATTTTGCTGTACTATATAAAACCCATATATATTATTACGACAAAATTGCTACTCATGTGGAATGTAACGGTAATTAAACTACGTACTGTAATGAGCTATTATGACACACTTTTATATCGAGCATATTTCAAATAAAAATATTCATAGCAAACGCAGGACAACCACTACCGAGCTACTTTCGTTAAACGAAGCTTTGCGTAGTAAAAAAGGAACAATCACAAAAACCATTAACACGTGCGTTTTAATACACACGAGGCCTTAAATCGAAAGTTTTTTCTTTATTTAATTTTTTTTAATCCGATGCAGAGCAATGGAATGTTGCCAGCGCCACCCTTAAAAAGCCTAATTTAATTTAACAGGTAGGCAGCGTTTGCTTCAATCATAGGTTGTTTCTAAATTACACACTGTGGTAATAGCCGCCGAGCAATCAGCAATTCTTTATATTTCGCTACTGTTTTTTGTACGTACAAAAAATGATTAAACCTCAGGCCCGAGAACAAAGTTTACTCTTCTGTTGGAAAAAATGTAGCTCGAAAATTTAAGACACCTCATATTTTAGCAAAAGTATGCTTAAGGCTTGTTTAAAAAATATTGAACGGGAAAATATAAACTCTCAAAACTATAAAACTGTAACGCGAAATAAACAGAAAGCAGATTGTTCGTAAGGCCGCCTTTTTGCCTTTCACTCGTAATACGTAATACATCTATAATCTTATAATAAAATAATATGTTTCTCACACAAATTACACGGAGCTAGACCCGTTGATTCTAAGATACTACGAGTATGCTATTGGATTCCTCATTAAAATCGAATGACTGTGCGGAACGTGAACATTATTATAAAACGTGAGAATGACGCCGGCCACAGTTTCCAGCTCCGCGCGTTATTCGTGTAGAACACACAAACCGGCGTGATTGCCCTCGTACACTTCAGCACACGTCGGCTAAATTACAGGGAGCAGTATAAAACTTAGCACTCCTTAGGTGTCAAAATTGCCATAATTTCCAGGAGCGATGTCCACCACGCCTCTTCTTAAGCCAAGCCGACTTTTTTTTGCATTTAAAAAGCTCAAACTCAATTTTTTTGTAATGATTTGTGGCCGCAACCTATATTACCAAATTGGAAGATCGAAAACAAAACCTCCATCGATCGTGTGAAATTTATTTGGAATTAACTTCAATGAGTCCGCCCTCACCGAGTATGTAGAAGGAGAATAAACCAAAATTATTAAAAACATTCTTGTACGTACTCAGCGTAATATGCTTATATATACAAATATTTGATTTTTATTGTATTCTATTATAACAATTTAAAATACAATAATAATCATATTTTGGGAAATGTCCTCACACCTCTGTCTAATCACAAAATAGCACTGAAGAGAGTCTGTGTTATGATAACCAGAAGGTTGATGCAATACGTATATATGTACATACATATAAACAATACTTATATAGATGCTTTTTTTACAGCGAGGCACGGGACAGGCACTTGTGCTCGTCATACAAACATTTGTCTAGAGTGGGGATCGAAGTCACAAGTCTCAGCTCGATAGTCAGATTCACTAGCCACTGAACCAACGGGCTACTCACATTAAACATGTACGTACATTATTACCTTCCTGTCCACACAAACTCTTCCTCAGCTAATAAATAATTTAATACACATACATATATATCTTCACGCCAAGTCCCTGCATAGTCGACCATCAATTTTATCTATTTAGGGTTGCTATTTGCACTACATTCATAAATGTACATTAAATACTTATAGATTACAATTAACGCCAAGAAAGTACACGAAGTATTTATTTTATTAATATGTCACACCAGGCCCTCGCGGGTTGGGCAGTGTCATATATAAATAATTTTTTTATGCATATAAAAATTAAAACACATGTCTAATATACTGTAAGGGATCTGATGTGAAGATATGTATGAGTATACTATAAAATTGTTAAATAAATTAAGTACCAAAAATGTTATTTAAATTCTATAAATGTTAAATATAATTTAGCTAAATATATATATACGTCATTGCTTTATTTTAAATGATATCGTTAAATATTGACATGTCCAGTTTTCTAACCTTAATTCCTTTCTAAAACTAAATAGTTATCTCGTCATTGATAGCTCATTTGGCGTTATTGTGCTTCGATTAGTCGTGCCCTGTTATTCGACAGCCGTTTTTTTTATTTCTGACAATAGACTTTATTAAGTACACATTTAACACAAAATATCTCAATAAATCATGATAGTTATCGGATGTCTTATTGTTATAAAAAAATTGTTCATGTGAGACAAACTCGAACACTTCATTAGTTCAATACCGTGCCGGTGCTCGTTTTACACAGTATTTTTATAAATAATGGCAACGAATATAATGTTCGTTACCAGTTTGTATACATTGCTATATAGGTACCCTTTGTAATACCCGTTGCTACATTTGGCTCACATTTAATAACCGTAGTTAAACCAGCCATTTCACGGCGATCTGGGATGCGGTCAAGACAGTGAGTACAATGTTACATCTGCTTAGTAAATTGGCACACAACATGAATAGCATGTGTTCAATACGCAACCGAACGTGAAATTGGGTCTGTTTGCAGTGAGCCGGCGACAAGTGTGGCGACAACGGCCTCGTGCTCCGTTACCTCGAGTTGTGCAAAAAGGGTTTTACCTGCAAGGAGTACACCCTCGAAAATAGTCCCACGTATAGAGCGTTGCTTGACGCAACAACCAAACTCAAAACTTTTTGACTATCGCTACAGTGTCGTCTCGCTACGTTACACAATATGCACAACAGACCCGGTCCTTCAATCTTCTTAAGGACCTTTCAGTTTTTTTCGCATGTTTAATTTTGTTGTGTCGAAGTCAACAAGATGGACTTAGGGATCTCTCGGCAACCTGCTAAACAATTGTTGCGTCACGGTCAATAGACCAGGGTTTTTTTTTGATTTTTTTTACATTCCTAGAGAATGTTACTAAACCGTTATTTGGTTGCCAATAGCAAATTATGCAGTGTTAGTAAAAGGATTGTTAGATAGGTAGACGGATTAGCTACAGCGAGAAGGATTACTAATAAAAAATAATTTAAATTACTTTAAGCCTCGTTTAAAATGTTATAAAACTAATTACAATCCGTTGTTCATTTTCGCTTTCATTAAGAATATTTTAATTTAATTAAAAACATGTTGCTATTCTGTACATTATATTAATCATTTTAATACGACCCGTGAGTTAAAATTTACAAGTGTGTAAATAGCGCAAAAACATTTTTGCTGTCCGAATGTTCCGTATTTTAACGCCAGCGTGATAAATTGATTTCCAAAGCCGATCGTTATCTTCATTTTTTTTCTCATTAAGATTAGCGGTTCGATTAGCTAAACAATGTAAAAAACATCCTGTTTCTTCTTGGTCGCGAAAAAAATTAAATGTTCTGCTTCCCATCCCATTGTAGCAGGAGTTCATAAATAGAACTTCAAAAATGTTGCAAATTAAACAAATGTATGTAGATAAATGTTATTGAATGACTCCCTTTAATTTATAACAGGTCATAACTTATCTGTCACAGCAGATCCTTGAGACTGGTTGTGTAGTGCAATTAGTGACATATATTTCGAGCCACATATTCAATGGTGCAAAAATTTACAATCACGCCTTCAATTTAAAAGGTAGCGCTCGTGCCATTAGGGAGATTTATATCTTTTCATATCAATAGCACCCGTAAATTCGTATCCGACTTTACAATTTCACACAATAATGCACGATTCTCAGAGAAGGAAATAAATGGGGTACCAATTATTCACAAGCCAGTCGACCGGAAGTTTTCAAGTATTTTATCGATATGTCTATTGAACGATGTTCTGATTTTAAACAAATACGAAACTTACGAAGCATTTTGGCATCACCTAAGCCGTTAAGAATAGGAGATTACACCGAAATCCTGTTTTTGTTTGTTTTCTTAGCTGTAATGCTATTGTGTTGAGGGGTCTGACGGTTGGTGGTTAACGCACGTTTCTCGCAAATAAGTAGATTTATATCATAATAATTTTCACTTATTCTGTTCCAGCTTGAACACTCATATATTTGTTAATTTTACTTTCATCTTTGTTCAGTTTAAGGACGAACTTGTACATGGGCTGTTATTCACGGGAACTTAACACGACATGTTCATTTTTTTTACTTGATGTTACAATCTATCTAATAATCAAACCTATATTTATCAGCCTCAGCTTCTTATCCTTGTGATATTTTATAGCACTCTCCGTTAATAATTATATATATATTTACTCTACTAGTAAGTTAAGAATTTCTTGATAACACCTAAAAGCATTGGCTTCCGTATCTGTATAGGCGTCATAGCTATTAAAACGACCTGTAAGAGAGACAGCTAAATTGGGTAAAATGGAGATAAGGCTCGTTCAAACATGCTCCAGTTTATTTTATACTCTTATTAACCATTACTTCTTAATTTTGAAACGAATACCTTGTATCGTTTGGGTCCATTTACAGAGAAGTTGAAATGTTCGAATCAGAATTCGACGTGCGTCACGACGCTGGGCAATTGCAAAGAGATTGTTGTGCAAAGTTTATTCCCTAAAAACTATTTTTCAATGTGTCTTTTGATTTAAGATATCAATATTTTTCAATATGCTATGTATAATTTCACAATTAAATATTTCGTGGTACTTATTATTAAGTATACACATTACCAGTCTCCGCCGCGACCTCGCTGCAAGCGGCGGGAGCTCATGAGGACGAACCTTGTACAGGTCCGAAACTAGTCAGACCATCCCGAAAAACGTATGAGAGTTAAGCCGGGACATGTTTAATCATGTGTATAATTTCACCTTACGTGGAATGTTACGTTAATCTAAATTATTCCTGGTACTTTGCTTCATTGGACAATAATATTTATTGACAGTCTAATTACTGACTGTTACAGTAGGTACATCGGTTACCGAGAATATTTTAAACACCGCGGTTTTTACGTTTGACTAATTTGCAAAGAAATTTTAATTTAATGATCGTGCTGAACTATTTCTTATTGTCATAGTTTATTACCCATTAGTTTTGTAAATAAAAAATAATATATGTAACACTTGTAGGAAATTCAGTAAATTATTGTACCTAGTACCTAGTACCAGTGATAGCTTAGTGGTTTAGAATGCGGGGTCTCCATCCGGGGGCCTAGGTTCAAATCCTGGCGCGCGCCTCTTTATAAAAATGTACGTTTTTTTAAAGAAGTGGATTTATAAAAAGGCAGCGTAGCAGACCATGACCTTAACCCTCTGATTCTTAGAGGAGACCCTTGTCCATCAGTGGAACAAGAAAAGGGTTGAAAAAAAAATATTTTATTACTATTCACGTTGGTTGCATTTTAAATATAAAAAAAAAATATTTTTTAATATCCTCTATTAACACATGAAAAGGTGTGAAGTATATTAAAAGTTTCTAGTTGAGAAAGATAATGGACATAATCGCAAAAATTATCCTTCCTTATTGTAAAATGTTGTACTGTAAATATATGTATATTTGAAGAAAAAGCTTTGATATATTTGATCTAATTCGTTTTTCGGTTTTTCTTTTTATATTTAGCCTAGCAAAAAGGCAGACGGGTCGCCTGCTGGTAAATGGTCACCGTCGCTTATGGACACTTGCAACACCTGAACAGTGGCCAATGTTTTGCCGGCTTTGAAGAAAAGCTCTCTTTGTGCTTTTCTTGAAGAACCCCGTGTCATAGTGTCATGTCAGTGTGTGTCATGTCAAACTGCCGACTG
>DWJK01001213.1:0-17772 GCA_018248815.1 Croniades pieria auraria | reverse complement strand
TACAACATCAGTCATTTACATGAGAACCATATTATACATAAGAAATAGTTATAAATATCCGGTACAGGCAGTTAAAAAATAAAATAAGAAAACCAAAAAACACATTTTGAGGGTAGTCTAACAAAGGGTAGTAGGTAGAATAGAGGGTAGTCTACAATTTCAATTTTAAAATAACTGTAAGTTTAGTAAGGGTATTTATAAGTTTAGTAAGGGTATTTAGTAGGGTTGTTAGTTACAGTCATGTTTCGGTGACCGACTTCAACCAACTACATCTTTAGTCTAATTTGACGTTGAACAATTCTATGTCCAATATGAAACAAGACTGAAGTGGACTAAACGGTCTGTCAGCGATCATCAGGTTGCGCGATTACCTCCACCATAACGAAGAGAAATCAACCTGACATACCATAATCAGAGAGCTTATGTTAAAAACTATATGAGCGTATTATGTAGAGTTTCGGAAAACCGTTCGTATCAACTAAACGTATGTTCTCATTCGCTGAAGCGGTTTTCTTCATGAAGACACGGAGGCTGCTTATTATCAGATGTTCATTTGCCGACCAATTTACGTTTCCACGTGTTTTTTAGTATACTCTATACTCTCTATAATAAATTGTTTTCAGCATTCGTAATCCACAAGTGCATCATTCATTTCCTTTGTTTTCTTCTCCACATTAAATTAATCTATATAAATGGTGCGAATCTTTATAATTGTGTGAGGGTTTTTATCCGGTTTGCCATTTTTGGATATTTCTTCTCAACCGAGGTAATTTGTAGCGGGGAATGTTCCAAATTCGATTGCTAGCAAGGTAAATATTGATTAATTCAGCTACAAGTTCCCATTCAAGTTATTAAACATGTGCTTATATAGATAATATTTTTATCAGATCCAGAGCCTTCTCTAACAGGAGTCACGATTAATTTACTTTTAAATGGAATATAACATTAATCAAAACAGTTTCCATACTACAAACATATATATCCACGAAACACGAGTCTCATATTAAAATCGGTACCTGGCTACCTTCTTCATCTCGTCGGCTAGCAGTGTACGGGTTTAAAGAGTTGTTAGCTGACAGCCGCGAGCGTCCATTTAAAAAGGGGGTCATAAAAACAAAGTCATAACGTTGGCAATGTTCGCGAGCATTCCAGGTATGCGCTGTGCACACATCGCGGGCCGCGATAAGATAGCGAATTTACCCGAACACGCCTTATCATTGTGACATACATGTCAGATATAGGTGTAGAAAGTTCTAGAAAGGTAGAAATGGGTATATGTATATGTAGGTATAGTATATTTACCTACCCCATACATAGTATGTCTGCCTACCCCTTCTGGGATACAGGCGTGATGTTACGTTTAGTATATTTATTTATTCAATTAAGGTTCGCCTACTGGAATTACTCGGTAATTTCTTTGTATATTGCTAGTACAATGCTGAATTATTGTTTTTTTTCCGCAATTACAGGCGAACACGGCATGGTACATTTTGTGGCAAAACCACACATGTTGTGGAGTATGTACCATGTTGTGGCACTCATGGTATATGAACATATATGGATATATTTACATATAGCATTTAGAAAAAACGTCAGCATTTGAAAAGACAATATATTTTCTATATTATTAAGACAAACATCGTGAGTAAATTTGCATATTTTAGTGTTATCCATATTTTTTTTTAAAGCGTACGAGTCTGGCATCCTGTACTTGGTCAGCGTGGGATATAATGGTCTTAAGCCTTCATAATATGAGGAGACATCGATATCCAGCAATATTATGACAATCAGGGGCAATAGCCAAGTGAGTGGAATAGGATATAAATTTAAAATATTAATAATATCAGATTGATAATCATCTATTCTGATGGATAGTGTTGAGAAGAAATAATAACCGTTTTCTTTTCTCAGTATACCCAAATTTTTAGTCACTGAATCGATTCTACAATTCGCATTGACATTCTTCAGGGCACCATTATAACCTACCGTTTAACCGTATACATGTATGTATATAACGTAACGTATCTTTACGCCTATAATACTCGAAGGGGTAGCCGCCAGAGGAGTGTAGTACACTCCCACGTTTCACCAGTTACGTTTTTTAGGTGCCATGGTGAGCTTATTGCCATATGTATATGTATATAATGTATATGTACATATATTTACATCAGTTCAGTACATTGATCGCTCGATTCGATCCGGCAGATGTCGTGATTGTTGCAGGCGTGGAGTACTGTTAGCACCAGACTCTGTCCATGGGCTGAACGTTCACAGGGAGTAGATACTTTGTGTCTTAAGCTAAAGACAATTGGACGCTCAAGTAGTAGAGGATTTCGCTTGCACGTGTTTGTTTTATCGCCATTAAGGAATATTATCTGTTATATCCATATCAGTAATTGAGGAAAAAGAATGGTTTAATATAATTATTTGAAGGATAGGAAGTTGTCTGCCTCGTTAGTCGAGTGGTTGCAAGCGCGACTGCCGATCGGGAGGTCCAGGGTTTAAATCCTAGTTCGGGTACAATTGGATTTTTCTAATTTAGAATTTCTATTAGTGAGTCTGAACTGGTCTAGTGATTCTGGTCTGTGCTCGGTGTATAGCAATGGGCTTACCACTAATTCCATGGGGCGCGAACATAACTGGTAAAATGTAGGAGTGTACGTGTAC
Source organism: Croniades pieria auraria (assembly GCA_018248815.1). Lineage (NCBI taxonomy): Eukaryota > Metazoa > Arthropoda > Insecta > Lepidoptera > Hesperiidae > Croniades > Croniades pieria. The sequence continues at coordinate 15,105 of DWJK01001213.1, read as the reverse complement.
TACTACACTTCTCTGCCTACCCCTTCGGAGATTACAGACGCAATGTTATGTTTTACGGTTACGTATTTAAAAGACAATTTGTTTGACACTTCAATTAACATACCAGTGTTCCAAATTAGATAAGAAAAATGTGGTGTAAATAAAAACGAAAAATTCACGTGTCCATTTCTTATCTGAAAACTGCTAACCACGACTGCCCTGGCATTTAGTACCCCAAACTTCGATATTTGTTTTAACTTTATTTGCATATAGGTAATTCCATTACATCCACACTACAATCATACGCATGCAGTATTTTAAATGATTATGTAATAGCATTATTAAAAGGCAAACTCTCACTTTATCGATGGCTGTGAAGAATACGAAAATATTAAACTCAGTAATAGGATGAGCTTCGGCGCCGCGCAAAGACGAGCCAATATTGACATTAAAAAAGGCAATTTGGCAAGCGAGGTTTACGTGGAAGCCCCCGCAGCGGAATCGTTGCGAGACCTCACAGTGAACTCGAGTGAGACATTTAATAAAAGTGTAGATTAAAAAAATGACCCGATGCCATAATATAATTTAGCAATAAATTGTCTAGTATAAAGAAAATGTTTCTTGGGGAAGTATTTTATGTTGCGTCATCCTCATTATGGTATTGAATTTGCGATCAAAAAGAAAACATGAAAATGTTAGATTCAAAATACAAGAGGAAACAAAGACGGATAAAGCTCTTTTGTGTTTTGGACGAAACGTGCAAGTCACTAGTTTTTCAGCGAAAATAATGTAACACTGGAAAGACATCGCATTCTATATCACGAACAGCTCATGTATATAGATGTTATAGTCTTATTAAGATACGAGAGGTTCCAACATAATGCTCAGAAAGAGACAACCATCTCTGTGATCGAGATGTCAGATAAAATTCAAGTCCTATTACCCCAATCCCTTATCAAACACCTTTACGTTATAACATGACAAAAAACAAGAAACATTAATGCAGCATTTATATAATATCAACAGAAATTTTAAGAAAATTCTCAGGTGCTATCTCGATTTGATGTAACTCTCATGAGCCGGTTAACTATTTTATGTAATAGCTTCGAGACAATGCCGAATTATGTTGTTGGATAACTATCGTGTACGAATACACTCAGTGTGCCACTAATTAAAAGATCACATGCCATACAATTATGAGTACGTCGCTAAATGGAATGATCTTGTGATGTAGGTATCGTGGTGTCATCGCCGAATTGAAAACATTGCGGACGGAGACAGTGTACGAATCAAGATAGGTAATAACGATTGAATACGATTATAAGTCATCAAAACGCTTATGTACACATCTGTTTACATACCAACAACATTTTGCTTGATTTTATTGTATTCAAAGAATAACAAAATGCCTTCAAGGTTGTTGGACGATGATAAGATGAGAGGGAGTGTAAATGACGAATATGTTATTTATAGGTAAATGAAGATATAGAGAAATATGTGTTAATATTCGAAATGAGCAAAATTTTGGTAGAACCACATAATATAGGAAGAGAAGAGCAAAATTTTAATGTGAAAAACACTGGAACACAAAGAAAATTATGTAATGCCTAAAAAATTCCACTGCTAGAAGATAAAGAAAATGAGGATAAAGAACAATTTACCGCATAATAAAAGTGAATAATACTATTACAAAATGTCTTACTGAATATCCTTCCACCTCAGTAAATTTAACTTATCCGAATCATCCTTTGGGTAGGATAAGCCGGGATCACATAAACAGTGGAATGCGACGTCAACTTTGTCTAAAACTACATTAACGCCGATATAAACTTCTATCCAGGGCCCGATCGCCAGCGAAATTTACATAATTTCCGTCGCTGAGCGCCTCTGGCGCCGCTCGGTAATAGGGCTTCCTTTGACCCTCAACTATCCACTTCAGTGGTAGTAAACCTACTTAATTCAACCCCTTTTGCTACGTATCTCGGTCTAACAACTCGTTTAAAATAATGATGACAATGACATCGTCCGGCACCCACGCGAAGCCTGCAGGAACCGCGACCCATGGGGAATTATAATGACATAAAATGTTTGAAAAATAGCATTGTTAATCATGTAGATAGGGTTTTTCACTTACTATAATAACTAAAATTTCGTATAGGATCGTCAGAGAACGTTAATGAAAAATTTAACGAAAGGGAGCTGTTTACATCAAAATGTGAAAACGTACAATCCAAATTATTGAATGACTACTAAAAGTAGATAAACAATGACAAAGATTAGATACTGCTAACTTACGTAACGTACCAACGGAATACGGTATACTGATTGAATCTAGCGTTTTGTGGTGCTGAGAAATCGCTCGGATAATGATTCGGGTCAGCACGGTAAAAGTGTTACGAATACTTTACCGTGCTGACCCGAACTGCGTGTTTCTGGGGAACTAAAAAAAGACAAATATCGGACCAAATGAAGCATTCAACATTGGTTCTCACTGATAAGTAGTCATTAACAATAAAATATCACAAACTAATCACAGTAAATATGAAAGGTTATATAACTCTCTTAGCAGTAACACGAATCTTATTATTACCAGAAATTATGGTCAAACCGGAACATCAAACCTTTTATCAATAACTATAGTAACATTGATTTTAATTGTTGCGACAAATGTATTTGATTTGAATGCAAATACATACTTGTATGATAGAATTTCGGGTTTGGCATATATCTAGGAGCATTTTGGCTCCACAATTATGCAACCTTGGGAAAAATGATGCAATAACATAAAAAATAATTATTTATTTTTTATGTTATTGCATCCGAAAATAAACTGTGACAAAGTAAAAAAATATAATTGCATAAGCGATGGAGCAAAAAAATTTACAATCAACTGTTTACTAAGCAAATAACGTTTTGAAGGCGCGTGATGACAGTTGACTCGTTCGAATACAAATACGACGCTCGTGACCGACTGAGTTTTACTAATGCCCAGATGTAAACAGATCTTATCTCCACGAACTGTATCTATGACAAAACTAAATAAATATAATTTGAACGTGCGATCGTAACTTGTAAAATAATCATATTTTCCAGTAATAATTTTTACACATTTAAGGGTAGTATATAATGACAAGCAGTCATAATAAAAATAGTTAACACATAGAAAAACGTCACAATTATAATAAATGACAATAAAGAAAAATATGATAAACAACTTATTACAATAATTGGTCCAGTAATTTTCAAAAATATGAGTTTACAATAGGACGATAATTGAGTAACTGTCGCATATACATACGTATAGACTGTTGATCGAACATTATCACATTTTTAATCTACGCGAGTCTGTTGCTTTCAATTAGCCTGTTATGTAGGTCTCTTATGAAACCGCAGCACCTGTTTTTACAATCAAGTGGGCAGTGTTTAGACCCTTATACAAACGGTTGAGGACTAAGGCCACGTGCCGAGACGAATTGTCACGTTCAGCAGCATGGCCGCAGCAGTCGAGACCGATGAGCTCGTACTGATGACATTGATGTCACACATATGTTATGTTTACGATCAGCTCCTACGAAGTGGTCAAGTATAGCATCCATTTAAAAATTACTACCTACTTAACTTTGCCTGGAAACTCAGTAGTCAATCCTTAAAATAAAGCTGTCTACATCAATCGTTCTCTCACAATTGTCTAATGTTTTCTGAATATCACGATTTTAATTAAATATTCCGTAGTCACGAGAAACGAATTCGCGAGTGACGGCGAGAAGGAATTGATTTGATCGAATTCTAGAATTGTTATCGTGTTACGTCGCTGCTCGTTATACAAGGTAACGTGCAAAACGTGTATAGTAAAATACTTCTTGGTGTCGAGGATATAATATTAAAGATATTTTGCCACACATTTAACTATTGTAAAATTTTCATGTGTTTACGTGTGAATATAATAAGACACAAACAGGTTTAACAGCGTAAGCGTCCACAGCTTCAAGTTAAATTCTTAGGACACAATAATTACAATATGATCTTATTTTAAATAAAATTCTAGTAATTCAAATACTGCTGCAGATAATCTCTTAAGATTAAAATCAATTTACTGTTTCAATCTTATCACCAATTCAATTAAGTTTTATGAGATCAATAACATGAGGCGAGGTTCAATTAGCAATCAAATTGTATGTCGTATTTTTCAATATATTGTACATTAAGGCAGCTCAATCTCTAATAGACGAATAATCAAAAGACGCAACATAAAATTTGACGACTCCACGTACCGAAATCTGAAGACCTAAATTTTTTTGAAATTTTAAAATAATAATAGACTAAATTTTCTCCAAATCACAAAAAGGAGGTAGATCATCTTTTGTAAGTCCGAGACAGAAACTCGAGCGGCGTTACTTCTCAGCTGCCCCCTTTCCATAATGTCATGCAGGATTTTAGGTCCCCTTATTGGGCATCTTGACATACAAGCACGGAATAACTTTTACCAGTCACATTCTGTTTGAGCTGGATCGCGTGTATGTATAAGAATAAATCTAATGCCCTCGACTGGCCTATTCAAACAAGATCGGCCGGTCGGACGTTAAGCATAACGAATATCTTGTAATTTCTCAGGAGCGCTGCGCATTGATGTCCATATATGAAGCCAATCTCCTTACATTTTGCACGTTGCGCTCTTTACCATAAACAAACGGAACGGGTTCCATCACGAGGTGGTGCCACATCTGATCGAACCAACGAAAAAACGTCCCATTCACCCGTCGAATTCGCCATTGCAGGGGTAATATTTCTTTTTCACATGACAATTATTACGAGTTACGTAAGCAATGTTATGGCTATTTTCGAGACCTACGAACAAAATTTGGCTTTAGTTGTCACATTCAACGTCTAGAAATAACCGTCCCTCCGGAAATAGTTCTGCTCTATGTAGCTTGATTATTTTTAAATGTACATGAATATGGCAAAAACTCACAGATACCTCGACTTACACGTTGTTATTTCATATTAACTTATTACCCGAGCTTCTGTTTGGTATAGAATGAAAATTACAATAGTTATCATTAAAATCGGATCGATGTGGCGCCATCTTAAGCGGCTACCAGCAAGTCTATTGAATCCTTTGAGGTTTGATTTCGTGACACATTTGATTGATCGCTAATGCTGTGTCTCTTCTTTTTTGCTCCAACCGTACATCATTCGGAATGGTATACGCTAAGGTACATTGCCCCTTGAACAATAGCGATTTGTGCGTTCTTTTTATGATATAATTGATTTAATATCGACGATGTACCTGTTCTTGTGGAAGTACTTAAGCTTGTTTCACGCTGCGTGTTTACAGTTAACGATGTTACTGATTTTATGAATCATCGTGACCATTGTTATCATTAACCCCTTTTATCGTTCCGTTATGGGATACAGATCTAATTTCAGAATCTCATTACAAGGGTTAGGGCTTAGACGCCCATGGTGGCACTTAGCCTTTTATGTTGGCAGACTTTACGTCTTCGAGAGTCATTATGGAAACTTCCAAACTATGTCGGTTTCCTCCCGATCTTTTCCTCCATTCTAAAAATTTATAGTATTTAAAGATTTATAGAGCAAGAGGTACGCGCCACAATTTTTGATCGTGAAAAATTAAGTTTTCACTGTTTTGTTAATAGATAAATGCAAGAAGAAACAAGAGAGATTGACTGTATTATTAATAAAAAATACCGTCAGATTTAACAGTGCTTCAACTGTTCAACAAACAGGTCAAGTAGAATTAATTTACCTTAAAACCGCAATCTGATGAACTTTGGGAACGATTGTAAATGTTCGTACATATATTTCTGACATTCCGGACATCGAGAAGACTTCCGTTATTTATTCGATATTGTTATACGAGACGAAATTTAACGTTCTTAATACAAATAAATGACCAAGATTTATTGCATCGAAGCGAACTATTATTGCCGGCTAGCGGCACGATGGATGGCGGGGTATAAAATAACCCTTGAGTAACGGGTATCGCGTCGTAGAGATGCAAGATAGTCCGCGAACACTAGCAATAGTCCCACGGCGAAACTGTTGTGCCTCGGGAGAGCATTTTTCATAATATAGATCTTTGCATATTCATTTGGTTTGATTACACGTATGGAGACAATAAATTATTGCTTACGACAACAGTATTATTACAGTGTTGTGAGACTACATGAGTACTCCAAATATTGTGTACGGCTGAAATTACCATTTATTAATGCACTGCATATGACAGCATTCAGTTAATTTACGTCTCTCTTAGAATCATCATTTATTAGCTGCATATGTACATACATATTTCCCGTAGGTGTAGGCAGAGGTTAGGGATTTTGGACTGCTACTGTCACGACAAGTTTCACTTTGTGTAGATTCGTTAAAGTCGTCATATACATTATAACACATCTTTTAAAGGTACTTTGAACCTGAGCTTCTTTTGAGACATCTCCGATGTCATCGAAATAAGCTATGTATTAGTTGCAACCAGTTATTTTCCAAAAATATGTATTCGTACAGAGATAAATCTTATTGAAATAAGAATAGAACGTTTATGGCATAGAAAACGTCGAAAGTTCCAAAGACCGGCAAATAAAGGATAACTTTAGCGTCGGAAGGGAAAAAGGAGGTACGAGTAAACAGATCTAAAAAGTTGTGCAAAAATTGCGAGCAAAAATGGTTTTTGGAATCAAGAGGACAAACAAGAATTGGACATGGACGAGCATAAATAAGCGGATTTGACGTAGAAGAGATTTCAGAGATAAGAATGACTTATTTAGCAATCGTTCTCCAAACCTATCGTCACAGAGCCCTCCACACAGTAACAGGCATGCTGTTTGATTTACAATAGAGTAAAGAAAAACTCAATCAAAGTAACGGAAATGATTTGTAGGCAAATATTTTTGTAGGCACAATGCAAACATTTTATCTATGAAACGGGGAAGCTTTATTCCGTAAGGGATTACATAAACAGGGGGATACGTTGTTGTACAAGCAAAGTGCATTTTATTTCTATACTTAACTCTCAATCACGAGAATATTATGTATGCTTCAAAGAATATGTGAAGCGAACACTAGATGAGCTAAATATTGTGAAAATTAGAATTGGCGGACGACAGACTGACCGTTACATAGAGTCAGTTTCACGTAACTAATAAAATTAATTTACAGGTATATGTTTATTTATAATAAGAATCTAGATTCAATTTAGTTCTTAGCTTTGGATATACTTAAAGTAAGTAAAACAAACCCGTATACAAAAGATTATCACGCATGAAGGGATTATTCAAATCATACGTAAACTCAGCAATGATTGATCATTTCCTGTCGGCTTAAGTCTTGTACATATTACTGCTTTTTAAGAGTATGAAGAGAGACGTGTGAGCTGTTGAGAACATCGTCATAGTGACACACACGACCAGCTGTTATAACTTTTTACACTCTCGTGCCAAAGTCATTCGGTAAAAGAATAATCTATTCTTTATTTAAAAATCTTTATTCTTTATTTAAAAAAGTGCGGAGACTTTTGTTCCTCTCCACACTGTAATTTCTTACATTTTGTGGTTTTGTTCTTCGCCACTCTCTTATTTTATGGTACTTGTATGTATTAACTTATGTGTATAAAATTAAAAATATTTCATTGTGAGTGGGAAAACGGTGAAAGAATTTAAAAAAAAATTGCGTACGTTCAATATTAGTGGACCAAGTTTAAGAACGAAATGAGCAGCAATTTAATACGTAAATGAGGGTACATATTATTTTTAAATGTCACGCTATCGAATATCTAATATACGCGAATTAAAACACAGTCCAATTTTTTTCGTTGACATCTCCAATATTTTCCCATTCAGTCATCGAACGAACAAAAGTTCTCTTTAATAGCTCTGTTCAAGCAATTAGCCAACTTTATTCGCTCATTTAGCATCACGGCAATGAGCGCTAACGAGTCATCGAGTCCGATTTATCTCGTAAGGTGATCTAAAACGAACGTCGCACACTCAGCTTACATTTAAAGAACATCCTTCCGCCACGGAGGTGATGCGGCGGGTCGCATCTCGGCACACATCGGCTATTCTGGTCCAACTAAAAATACTGGCATACAACATGGCGTCGACGCCGATGCAGTTTTTATGCATCTCGCTAAATATTTAAGATGCGAGTGTCCACTGTCGAAAGCAATCCTTTGGCCCTCGTTAGGGCTGTCAGGGATTGTGACTTCGTAATTCCTTTTAGTAATTTTTGCATATATGTAGATTAAAATTTGGTGTGTCGATAAGATAGCACATTATAACAAATCTATTTTATAAAATACTTACAACTCTATATATTTATTTCTTTATAGCCCTGTTTGCTGGAGCTTTAAGACACATTGGCACAGGTATTTAATTTTGATGTTCAGTATTGAGAAGTGACGTTCGTTCGCAGGTGTTATAAATAAATTTCTGTAACCAAAACTCTTTTAATGTACTGGTGTGCAAGTATATTGATCTAAACTTAAAATATAAGATGCACAGGTGGAGGCAGCCCTAGTCGTAGGGCGAGAGTCGAGCAAGACGCCGCATTCCGCCACGTCTGGAGCGGATTATCTCTGGCTCCGAGTAATTCTCCTTGCAAATTGATTAAGCGGAACTTTGATTCCATAGATACATTTTTCTTTATCGGCTCAGGCATGTTCGATACTTTTTCGTTTGAATTGCGAGAGAGGGGAGAAGAGAGAGCAGTTCAACAAATTGCACAACGGCAACAAAACAGTCAACATTATTCAGACGTCTCTTCTTTCCGTGTTTCGCTAAGCTCTCATCGGCAGTGTACCGATGTGAAATTGTTGAGGCTATATATTTACCTTTAATTGAAATACCGATCGAACGACAATAAGTAAACAGGTGATCTTTGTTACATCGGATTTTTATCATTGTCAATAGTCATATTCACGTTTTGAATTTTTATGCGTGCCTGTTTTCGTATCGGACGATTTGCGTAAATCGAAATGGTTCGCTACGATCGATACTAAAAATGCAGTAGTTAATCGAAGGTCGCAGGTGAAATAATAGGATTGAATCGTTTACAACTTAAATAACGCACACTAAATTGGAAAATGGTAGTTGGGAAAAAAAAATTGCAATGCTGTTAGTGTGTTGGCCTAGATATCTGGTATTCAGCCTGAGGTTATTTATGTATTCGAATGCAGACTGAGGCTGAGATTTAAAGGAGGCACATGGAATCGTGATCGTGCGTTTAATTAATTTGACCGTCGGAATTCCACGTTGCTAAACAAAATTCAGCAGAGATTTTATTTTCTGCCTCGTCGGCTGGATGTTAAAATAACTGCACTACAAATCTTCTTATTAAATAAATAACAACAGTATTGCTGCCAATAAGTTTAAATATTGTTATATTAATAGAAATCACTCTTATCAATCATACGAACATCATCTTTGATTATATAAATAGAATTAAACAGAAATACTAACAAATACATATACTTGAAATATAACATCCAGTAAGTGCGGCGGCGATAATATGGCATGGAATGTACGAGATTCCTGTTGGAATTACTAAGACAACACATTCCTCGCTTTAAATAATATTGACCGTTTCAAGTTATCCTACCGGGCGCGTAAGTAAACCGAATGCTCGTGAGAGATCCCGTTGTCCATTTTCCATTCTGTTGGCATCTCCGCCACCTTACCGTAATAGACGCGCATTCTACTTTAACAGGGAATTCTGCGCGTACGCACGGCATTCGTCCCGCTGTTACCGACCGTGACAGTTGACACCGACGCCATAATGGACTCAAAATGCAACTCAATACAATATAGAATCGCGAACTGTCGCGTCTCGCGAAACGCGTCGCCGCTGAACGGCTTTACGCCGCACTAAAATTCTGTTTATTGTCAATACAATTTGTGCAACGTTTTATTGGAGAAATTCTACTTTTTATGGACGCGGACGATCTTTTCGACCTTTATGTTGATCCGGCGGCTTATTAGAGGCTATTTATGTGATGCATTCTAGATGCGGAGTGGATCCAGTTACTGAAGAAATGTAAAACGGCATTAGAGTATTAGAAAGGCGGTTGGCGATACTCGAAGCGATTCTGGCATACTGTTCGATGCGACCGACGCGGACGGCTCGCACTCACCGAACACTGTGTATCGTCGTAACCACTACCGATTTCATGAAATATTTGTACAAAGACTTGCAACTAGCGTGTCCAAATACAGCTATTTCTTTCTCTTTAAATGACGAATGTTTGTTTTGTGTTACGATCTCTTAAAATATTTCTCAACTCTTTGGCTAAAGTTAGTAAATATTTATTGGATATCCATTACAATTATTATTGCTGCGTAGTTTTTTTTTATAAATCGCTTGCTCAAAGAATCTGCAACATCACCGCGAAGTATGATGAAATGGGTATTAGAACGTGCTTCGAGATGAGAATGATGCTGAAAGCGATAATCAATGGCTTATTATTATTGCTTCAATATTTTTTTTCCTCTACTCTCAAATGTTCGTACTGCTACATTCTGTTTATACCCATAATGCTTACGCTCACTTATATAAGCCTACATTCATTACTCGTTATAGATGACTACAGTTGTATAACATGATACTAATTTCGCTTTCCTTTCATTTGTCTCTTTCCTTTTTCAATCGAACCACGAAGTCACGGTATTTAATAAAAAAAACCTTTCACTTATCTTCGAAATCGAAGTCAACTTTGACCGCTCACGTTTGCACAGAATTATCTGCTTACTTTTTAAAATTATTATTGTACCACAAATTACAAATGTAAATCTTTTACTGCGGCGACATAATGGACATAACTATGCAGATTCGCATAACGAGACGTCTTCCATTACTCGTCTGTTTGACTTCTGCAAAATTCAATTTGATAAAACGCTAGTAGGACAGTATCGATTGGAGGCCAGAGTGAGTCGTAATCAGTATTTCTATCAATATTATAGGCTTTATAACTAAGCAAAGTTTGCGTATTTTGACGATAAAATTTAAAACATATGCAGCATTAAAATAGTTCAAAGTTCTCAGATTCAAATGCCTGGTCTTGCATCCATGACACCAGATATTAGGGAAGTTATGTGTATTTATGTTTAAGCATCAGTAGCTACAACGGAGGAGAAAACGGTCTTGGAAAAACAAAGTCTTTCAAAATGTGTTCTAAAGCGAGAATAACCTGGCAACTCTTAACTCTTCTAATTCTAAGGTACCTAGATTCAACTAGCGATCATCACATTAATAAAACGATTGACGATGTAGAAAATCTAGATCAAACGTAACGTTACGCCTGTAATCCCCGAAGGGGTAGGCAGAGGAGTGAAGTACACTCCCACGTTTCACCAGTTACGTTTTAGGCCTCATGGAATAGGTGGTGAGTCTATTTCAATACTTTAGGAATATAAAAGCTTTAAATTTCATCTCAGTTTTTGCGGAGTTTATTGTTGGTCTCAGGAGATCTACCAGCGGCAGCAGGTGTAAAACGTATAAAATAAACATGGCCCCAAAACGCAGTCAAAACCAATATCAATATCAAATAAAAGATGCTATTTATGTATAATGCTACAACAAATCTTATACCTACATAACTTTCAAACGCTAAGCTTCGAAAGAAAAAAAAAATACTTACAGCGGAAAGTCGAACAACGCTACTTTCGTTCAAACAACTGCTGATATTTTTTAAAGTTCAGGAATATTTATACGTTAGCAGGTGAATATTGGGAACGCAAACTAATGTCTATCTAATTCCCGCCAACAGCAACAAGTGGGTTAGACGTCGGCGCAGAAATATTTTTGATTTGGTATTTTGGAGCATTGATAATGTTTGCCGATATTGTTATTTTCTGCTGTATCCCTCTTATACATTTGGGTTAGCTCTTTTCGATTAACTGCAACCTTCTTGCAGCACTCTCGAATATCGCTGCTGCAGTGCAGATTGGTGAGGAAATCGGACAAATATTCATAATTTGTTTTATTTTATTTTTAAGTACTCAGGCAAATTTTAGAGGTGATTTGTCTGCGAATGTTGCTCACACCTGTGATTGGTATGCACAGTAGCCCCTACTGTGTTGTTTGATGTATGGGTGTCCTTTAAATTTTCATAAGTATATTATCGTTGACATACATCAACGTCATACATGAATGTATTTTTAATAGATATCTTATTAAAGCTATTCTTAGTTTTAATCTTATCAGATTTATATTCTTTACATTTCGTTTTATCTTATATTTTGTCGCAGACTTTTCGGGGTGTAAATTGTTAATTTGATTAATGTTTATTGTTCGATTTCAGGTGAAAGCAATTATTTGATGATGTTGTCTAAGCTGTGTGAAGTGTGCCAGCTCGCAGTTGGCTAGCGTGGTAGACTGTAGTATTAAGTTTTCTCATCTTGAAAGAAGATCCGTTGTTTTGTTAAACAACGACAACATAACGGGGTTAGTGATGAAAATGATTCTTCGACTGAAAAACTGGTTAAAAAATAAAGAAATATAATGATACAAAACGAAATAGCCTAAATTGAAGATTTCTCTGTTCGCATTCGTTTATTTATTTATTTATTACACAGGTATAACCAAGGGCGAACTTAATGCCTAGTGGCATTCTCCACCAGTCAACCCTTGGAGAATATTATCAATTCAAAAAATAAAAAAGGCAGGTGCAAAAAAAAGATAGAAAATTGGGAAAGAAAAAAAAGAAAAGACATAACAGTAATACCGTTGTTCTTATCCGGATGTCGGGATGTATTTATTAACCTGAACTATGCCAATAATTAAAATAAATATATATTTATTTTGATTTATATCGCATTGTTTTACGATGTACATCGCGTACATTAATAACATATAAAAATATATTATTCATCCACAGACAAGGCCAGTATGCAGTGTCAGCGATATAATTACAGACCTATTATGATTTATTAAAAAGATTTATGCCAGGCGACCGTGGGAGATGGTTGAACCAGATAGAAAGCGTTCGTAATGATCCGAATGGTATTTTGGCAACAATACATACACGTTACACACTCGGAATGTGACGTGGTGAAATTTTTAAATCATTAAAACTGTTTACGCGCGAACGTTTTTAAGCGGGTTGGCAACGACAAATAGTACACACTACTTTGAAACTTAATATTATATTTATTTTCTGCTTATGCTGAAGAGCTGTGAGACCACCTGATTGCACCTCTACTGACAAATAAGCTTTCAAGTTGTTTTTTTTCACTTTGGGGAGCAGTTATTGCAGCTGGTGTAAATTATCGTTAAACTTTGTCGACAAGGACATCAACCCGTTATAAAAAAAAGCAAGCACAACAGATAACGTTACACATTACATTCGTACGCGCCCGCAACTCGTACACATGAACTAGTTTAGAAAAAAGGTTGCATCATTTGCAAAATCAATCGCCGCCCCCAGAGCACACTCGCCGATCTCAAAACTTACAACATCGACATGCGAATCGTGATCGTCAGATAACAACATTACGACGGACGAACGACAACAGCCCGTTGTCGTGATAAGACTAATCTCAACAAACAGTTTTGACACGACTATATTTAGTACCGGATGACGTTGGAGATAATATATGAAAGAGTAAGCAGAATACTATTAAATGATATAACATTGTGTGCAAAATTGGCATTTTTAAAGAAAATCGTCTCTTTACAGATACTATAAAATTCTTTGCGAAATATTTGGACTTAACTTATTAATAAGACATTTTTACGATTGTTAGTATTTTTTTTTTTTTAATCGACCCAATAACATTCCACTGTTGGAATATGAGTCTCCTTCCATATTGAGAGGGTTAAGGCCGTAGTCCTCCACGCGGGCCAAGTGCGGGGTTGGCGGACTTCACACATCTTAGAAACATTTTTTTTTTTAGGATTTGAACCCGGTCTCTCGGAGTGAGAGGTCGAATTTCAAACCACTAGGCTATCACTGCTTTTTTTATTGTTAGTATAACGTTGGAAAATATTAATAGTTGTAAGAAGATCGAATGCAAGACGTGGAAATGATGCCTAAATTACGTAAGGTTTAGATAAAAGAAGTGAAAAAGGCAGCGACACACCTGAGTTTATACAGTTCATAATAATAGAGACGAGAACAAAATATCCTTCGTGTAAATTGTAGAAGGCAATTGAAAACGAATTCTTTTCTCATAAAACTAAATAGTAACTGTGTTATTAATGTAAAAGAAATCCATCGCCAGTTTTTGGCACAACAAGCGTTCTGTATCTGATGATATTTGGAGCAAAACGACAACGAAAAAATTTTAACATGTGTAACAATGAATTAATCATTATACTTCACACTTGTTATTTCATTTCTCATATATGTGTTATTTATCTCCCAAGTAATGTGAGCAATGATCAAGATATTAACCATAAATATCTAAGTTGTGCTACCCATAGTCAAAATATATTAATTTCTTAACAGTTCTGTTAAAGAATGGGTTACCGTAAAGATATGGCCACTCACGTCTGGTGGAAGCTGCTGCCTTGGAGAAAGACAGATGATGTGATTTTGGTTTTTGATATTATTTATGTACCTGCAAGTCTTTACGCCAGTACCCTCACGGGGTGGGCAGATATTATTTACTTCTATTATAATAACTCATACATTTTGTTCGTATAAAAAGGTAATGTACAAATTAATACGTCTTCCATGTTATTTTTCGATTTTGTCATGTCAAATAAAATAATTATCGAGTAAGCAATTTAAAGCCTTCTATATTATGAATGATTAAACAGAACACGAGAATCTCTACAACACATTTCCATATAAAAGACATGTGCAAGAACATAATAATATAAAACGAATAGATATGACAGTTACAGTGAAAACCCATTAGAAAACTTCCTCCTAACAGGTACCTACATCAGCATAAATTATTGTGACACCGTAATTAGGTTTCGAGGCTAAATTGTAGGTAACATCTATCAAAGAGAGCGCGCAGCGACCGACGCCTCATACGCGAGGGAAAATTATAATACGTCCGCGTAAATAACAAACACCAGCCTCGGTGTAAGATACCGGCTGCAAATGTGAAACTGGATATATACATACACACACACACACACACACACACACACACACAC